>JBAKGM010000001.1:41431913-41469490 GCA_037177215.1 Asparagus racemosus
CTACAGTTCATAATGATATTGTTATTCATGCTTGACTCCATATTATAGCTTGGGATTAGTAAAGTTATCAATTTAACTTATTTTCTTTTACTATTCTGCTTCAAGATATTATTATGTCAATTGATATCTTTTTCTTAGATAATCAATTAAGATATCCCAGTTAAGTATGTTGATTCCAGTTTAGCACAAAAATCCATTATATCAAATTTTTATAATGTTTAAATAAAAATTATAGCAAATCTAATAATCTAATTTTTCATATTTAAACTCAAAATGAATTTGACTTTTTTATAGTACTAAAATAAATAAAAAATTAACTTATTTTGATATTTAATCACGTGCATTGCACGTGCATAAAAACTAGTTATTCTAAGTTTATGTGATGTGGTCAACTACCACACGCCAACTTGCGCATGTCGGATCCGATAACAGCAATGGCTGTCTCGGTTACGGCGTACAACCATTTTTCGCTCTACCGTGCTAATTAGGTAAGAGATGTACAGTTTATTTAAAATGGAGAATCTTTCCACAATTTTATAATTCAACATCTAAGAAGGTAAACTAAGATAAAAAATTTAATGATTAAACTTTCCCCATATAGAATTTGACCAGCTGCAATAAGAATGTGCCAATGATATTTTGTTTGTGGAATTATTAGTACGTGATAGAGAGTGGTGCTTATTTAACGCATGATGATAATACTTTAATACGTCTAAACAGAACTATAATTGGTCCAGTACTAAAACCCATGTTCGATCTAAATGTTTGACCATGATTAAAAAATAGATAAAAGCTAGTTATGTTTTATTACTGTTTGAATGAGTTTTCAAAAATGAACAGTATTAAAACTTAGCAATTAGTTCTTTTTTTTTCACAAGAAGGCTATTTGGCGCATGTTTGCCATCCTTCGATTACAATTCACTTTGCTTATAACCCATAAACGACATTTAAAACAAATGAATTATAATTCAAAGTGTCTGGTAAACTTAGTGGACCATAATCTATTTTTAATAGTAGAGTATTTAGCAAATAAGTGGCTTATAAGCCATCGTTGTTGTCAAAATAAGTAAAAAGAAAATACGGTCGGTATGAATTATTAAATAAGACATTTAATTTTGCAAAATCATAAGACATACAATTGTCTTTTATTTGGTCAAATTCCATGGCTTATGAGCCACCGAAAAATAAGCTAGGATATCAAGGAAAAAAAAATTAGGACACACTAGTTTATTTTTTGATAGCTTATAAATCAAAATAAGCTACTTGTTAAACATCTCAAAATAGCTTACAGGTAACTTTGACCATTTGCTAAACATTGACCATTTGCTAAACATGCTATTGATTCCTCTTGATTAGAAATGAGAATAAACTAACTGCATCAAAACTACGGTGATTTGATTAGTTATTAAACGAGGTTGGACCACAGGCCCACAGCCCGATTTGATTAGTAAGGGCTGCCTCCGTAGTTCACGCGCATGTGTTTATGTTCAAAATTGATTACTTCTTGCAATAAAGCGTTGCATCGGCCACCACTCACATGACTCTGCCTCCTTGCTGCCAACAAAATATACTCCAAACTTTGATTTAAAGTTCGAATTGATGAAATCAAGTTGCAATTTAAGCACGGCTTTCAAAGACTGATTCACGTTATTGTTTTTTTTTTATTGGTTTTTTTTTTTTTTTTTTTTTGGCTGGTTAAACTGGCGTGTGAGCACGACTCGTCCTCTCGACCCTCGTGAATGTCCGTAGATAATAAGGCTTCTCGTGAATATGGTCCCCAGATAATAAGGCTTGTTTCATTTCGTCCAATATGATTTAGGGACTGCTGCAACTAAAACTATCTCTATTTTCTTTTGTATTAAGGATAAATTATCCAAATTATTTTATTTGGAACTTTACTTTCATTTACTTTCCTCTTTTACCTCATATAGGGCTAAATTATCAGATTAATATATTTTATTGGCACAAGTATCAGCTCAGTATAATTTGCCACTCCGACAACGATAAGATATATAAAGCGCGACACAGTGACAATAAAGCTTATTTTTTGACCGAATCCATAATTCCAGCAAGATTACCTCATGTGATGAGTAAACGTGTGCCTTATGTGGTTTAAGTAGGCTTAAGTTGCTTAACGAGCCCCTTTTGATCCTTAATTTAGGGGGAAAAGCCTTGGATCCCCACCCCTTTTAGCCCCAATTTAAATGAACCATACCCAATTTTAACTCTAGGAGAAAAAAGAAATGCTTAATGTGATCCCAACGTATCACGTTCAATTTCAATTCTAGGAGGAAAAAGAATATCCAATTTGATCATCGCCTTTTTAAGTTCTATTTTGGGGAAAAAATATTTCAGCTCAAATCAATGAGCGCAACTATCTACCCTGTAAGAAGTCATATCAGCATCATGTGACGAATCACATGTCGTTAAGTCGCCTGAAAATTGTCTACGGCCAAAAAATAGGTGTTGTTATCTCCATGTCCCACTTAATATACATTGTTGTATCCGAAGTAAGAAATTATACGAAGTTGGTACATAGAGTCAATAAAATATACCAAATCGGTAAATTTGCCTTCTATGAAGCGTAAGAATTAGTGACTGATGTTTATATTTGTAAGTGATACTACCTCAAAAGCCTTCTTGACGGCAAAAACTTTAATCGCGTTTTTATAAGTAACACAGGTTAGTATTTTTCATAGATAAACCTATGTCGATGAAATAAGTAAAAGAGGTTTCTCGTGAGACAAAAAATGATGGTTGAAATAAATCTCAACTAGGATGTTAAAAAAGAAATCTTCAATTACACTGACAATGATGGTTGAAATAAATCCTAACTACAATGTTTTTCCCCCCTTCAAAACATCTTTAATTATACAAAACATCTTTAATTATACTAACGGAGCCACATAGAGGTGCCCCCACTGTAAATTCTTAAGATCTAGCTTTACTATTGATATAATATTTCTTCCAGTGTAATTAGTTGTCTTCAGAGCTAGCCTTAACATTTGGCCTATTGCCCACCATAAGGTCTTGACTCTGCCACTATAATTAATTAGCATCATGTTTGACAAAGTGATGAAGAATGCACTGCGAATATATTTATGGAGAAACAGGACCGTCACAAGCCCAAACGTGGGCCCGGTCGAGGAAAATAAATTGCAACGAAGAATAGGTCGTATCTCCCAAACCGTACGTCGGAATTGGAAGAATTATATATGAAAATCGCATATTTTTTCAAGACGGAGTCAACCAAACCTACTATTGTTCGGTTTGCCGTCATCTATTTCACCAAATTCCCTCCAGATTGAGAAATATCAAGGTTTTTGTCTTTTTTTTACTATTTTGGGTAATGTTTTAGGACTCTATTTTGATTAAGAAGCAAATCCGGTTTGATTCTAAATTTGACCGACTTACTTCCTTAATCATAGGGAGTCTTTTAAGAAGAGTTTTCTTATTTCTATTTTTGGTAAAGTTCGGGTCATAGTAGGAGTCTATTTCTATTTTTGGTAAAATTCGGGTTATAGTAGAAGTCTAGTTTATTTTTCTATTTAAGAAGAGTCTTGTAAGCCCTAGAGGCATATCTTTTTATTAATAAAATTCCTCTTTGATATTTTCTTCATGGATTCGAAGTTCTTCGTGGATCCGGAGATTGCTTTTTGTGGATTCAGAGAACACCGCTTAGTGGATTCTAAGGTTTATCACTTCCGCTCTGCGTCACACAGTATACTTGGCTTTTTTATGTACTTACTGAGATGTAAACAATTTGTACTTATTAGAAGTTCTCCTTTTTCTGTATGATTTTCCATAGAGAGGATGGTTTCCTCAAAGTATGATATAACTTTTATGGGCTAATTACCAAATTGGCATTTTTTGTTGGTTGTCCCTCCATCTTGAGAGGGTTGGGGGTAAGTACTCTACCAAAAGTTAGTGGTCAAGTCAAGAAAAAGTTTGTTAGACTAGTTTGACAAAGCTTGGAGAGCAAGTAGGCTAAAACTTGTTTGACAAAGTTTGGTTTTATCTTGTTGTTTTTATTTTTCATTAAATTGAGTTTTGCATTGAGTTAGATTTTAAAATTATTTCCATGACTGGTCTTGGGGTAGGGAGAGTTTGCGGTCTTGTGAGCTCGGTCTTGGCAGAGAGGGAGTTTATCCCCAACAACTAGTAACAGAGCTAGAGGTTTAGAGTGAGATTGGAGGAGCAATGATGACGGCGAATGTTAACAATTTCATTGTTGAGAAGTGAAGTTTAAATGAAAAGGGAGCTTTACCATTGGGCAAGGGCAAAGAAGGGTGAAAGACATTCTTACTCAACAAGGCTTGGGAAAAAATGTGAAGGGGAAGGACGGGAAGCCAGAGTGGATGGATGATGGCAAAGGGGAGTATCTCGGGGAAGGGTGTCAGAGACCTATTCGACTCTGTATTGTTATCTTGAACGATGTTATCGCTGAAGATTCAGTAGAGTGAATGGTAACTAACACCATATTATTCATGAAATGTATTTAAACAAATCATGAAAGTCAGTTTAGTGATCATATATATAGATACTAGGATTTTTATATCAAAACCACATTTACTTTAACCCAAATTGATACTTACCACTTTTAAAATTTTTTTATATAAACCACCTTTGCTTGCTAATATGTTTGCAATGCCACACCTATTTTTACTGTTTATCCACTAAAAATCAGATATTCATATTTTACTCCCATCTTCTTCCTTCCAACCCCTAAGCCTAACCCTAACCTCCTCCATCCTCTTCTTCTACAAACCCTAACTCTAACATTAACCCATAGCCACCACCTCCCTCAAAATCCTAACACTAACCCATGCCCACCACCTCTCCCAAACCATAACCCTAACCCATGTCCACAACCTCCCCCAAACCCTAACCCTAATTCTAGTTCCCACTTGAAAAGAAATGGGAGAGTGGGAGGTCAGAGAGGAAGAGGGAAGACAGGAGAGAGGGGGAGGGGAGTTGGGAGGGTGGGGGAGGGAGAGGCAAGATGGGGAGACGAGGAGGCTAGGGTTAGGGTTTGTGAGGAAGGAGATGAAAAAATAAGAAAGCGGTGAGGGTGAAATGATCATTTCGCGTATTTTTGGCTTAAAACTAGATTAGGTGTGATATTGTAAACATGTTAGCAAGTAAAAGTGGTTTATATCTAAAAAAAAAACTTTAAAGGTAGTAAGCATCAATTTGGATAAAAGTAAAGATGGTTATGATGTAAAAACCCTAGATACTATATGTATAATTAAACTACAAACGAGACTCAAGAGCGTGTGACTTGCCAGAAAAGAGCGCAGGACTTCAAGATCGACCAAGGCCAAGAGTGTACGAGACAGCCCTTTTTCTTGAAAAAGTCAACGATGCTAGTCTGTTGTTTGGGCATACTTAGCGCTTAGATCGGAGAAGGGATGCCCATCTCATTTGCTTTGGAAGGACGGGCTGGGACATGTGAGTGATGAAAGAAAAGCTATTGTCGGAGTTCGGGGCCTGATTCATCAACGTAGGAAGAGTGGGCTAATTGAACATTAAGTATAGGAAAGATTCGCTTTCAAGAAAATAGCTAGATGAACAAAACCTGATCGCGGAATGAATGTACTAAATCAACGGGTGGATCGGAGTTGCGGGCCTAGAATAACGAGATGAGAATATGCGCGAGAATGAAACTTTCCGATCCGGAATGAATTCTTGGCCTTGTTACAACAATGCGCTTAAAACACCCGATGTTTGCTGAATTGGGCCAAAGACCTTTCTGTAGAACTTCTATATAAGAGAGAATCCAAATCCATATCTGACACGCGCATTGCAAATTGAAGAGAATAAAACATTTCACAATCATAATGTAGAGAATATAAGATAATAAAGTACAAATTTTTGCAACTTCCACATCGACATAATATCTTGATATTAATCCAACTAATTATCCTTGCTTAATAATTCATTGGCCTTACATCTTCCAACTCCCTTCATGCTAGCTTGGATATTGGTTATTGTGGTTGTCTTTTAATTCCCTTGCAGATGGGACCTGAAAGCAGCAGGTTGGGAATCAAGGCTTGTTGTAGTAGGACAGGATTGAGTATATTGTCTGGAGTAGAGTCAGTACCAAGATGACAAATGCGGCCACGAGCGAGGAGAACACCCAAGGATTGGCAAGGTAAGCTTGCACGAAGCTGGCACGCCACTTATTCCGCCGCTTATTGCAATAATTTTCTAATTTCTCGTTCACATTTCCATGACTATAACGGCGCATAGTCCAGGGCGGCGGCACTCTCTTCGTGAGGCGATTCAAGATGGAAGCAATTTCGCCGTCGCTTCCTGCCCTGCAATCAATTATCCCTGCCTTCCTGAGCAGTGCCACGTCTTTGTCTGTATTGATGAGATTATCCATAAGAAAGGCATATTGAGTTACTTCAAGGTTGGTATCTCTGCAAACGCTCTCGTAGGCAATAAAGTTGAAGAGCAATGCCTCACTGTTAGTGGACCAGTCATTACGAGGGAGCTTGAGGACTCCGTTTGAGAAGCTGATGTCGTCGTAGCGTTGGGTTTCACTTGGTTTGAAGCTCATCCCTGCTTGGAAGAGCTCCACGGCGGGGTGGACGGCCCAGACACTGTCATAAAAGTAGTCTCCGCCTCCTCCGATGTACAGTTTCCTTTGAATGTCGAGGCAATGGTGGCCCGTGTCTCCAATTTTGGTTGGCTGCGTTCCTATGGGTAGACCGGAGTTATATTCAAAACTTTGCATATCCTCAAACTGTAGATGATCGATCAGTCATCTATTAGCTCTAAAAATAAGTACGTAAAGGACAAGATCTAGTGCAATATTATCATATATACTTTCGATTACATATATATTTTAGAAAATCATATCCCAAAAGAAAGAAAAAAAAAAGGAACACAACATGCGCGAGTTACCGCGTGACCTCCCATTTGTATGAGGATGGCCAGAACACGAAGTGGAAGCTGGTTTTCCAGCCTCCGTACGTCCATCCACATCTCGGTGTCCATGTATGGCCTCCGCAGCTTTTCTGCCCAAAATGGGCTCCCGATATTATATAGCAGTAAGCTGCAACCATCAAGGATCATCAGCTCCAAGAACCGCTCCTCGTCGGTCCATGGCGCTTCCAGGTCGTCGTAGGCATCCATAAGATCCTGGACCACAGGCCTGAAGGCCTCCACCACCTGGGCTAGAGTCTTATTGGCCCGCCCAAGGTATTCAGCGCGGAGAAAGCGCTTGTATTTCTCCATGGGCTTTAGGTGGGCCTCGCCGTGGTGGTACGGCCCAAAAGAGATGATCTGGGGCGTGTAGGCATACTCGTTGAGCTCCCTCAGGACCTTGGGCACCCTGTAGATGCACTTCTTATTCGCGGCCTCGACCTGGGAGTTGCCAGCACTGATCTTCCGTTGCAAGTCATAGACCCATTGTGGCTGTTCTTCCATCTCTCTCTCTCTCTCTCTCTCTCTCTCTCTCTCTCTCTCTCGTGGATACAAATGGTTGCTGGGTTGAAGGTGAATAAATAGAGGTGAGATGCCTTCCGAAAGAAGATGCCATTCGTTGATGAGAAAGAAAAAGGAATATCGAAATTTTATTTTTTTTTATTTGAAGGAGTATGGCGTCTGATTTTTTATATTTTTTGTTCGAATGATTATAAGCTCGTTTCTTAATTGTTGAGTTTTCACTTTTTTTAAGTTTTGTTTTCACGTGATAACATTACATGATCGAGATCAGCTGTGCGGTTAGGGGCTGTTTGGTTCGCCCAATTTTGTAGACACGGAAGGGGAAAAAAGTGAATAGTGTTAGAAATGATAAAAAGTGGTTCTTCCCTTTTCTTATAACCGTGTTTGGTTCGACTTGGGTTTATAGAAACAAGTTTCTATAAAGTGGAGAAAGTGAGAGGTTTTTCCCTTTTTCTGTTTCTTTTTTAAAAAGAAGGCCACGTCCTCTTGATTTGGGAGGCTATTGGGTGGATTTCTTACACGAGACTAGATTTCCTAGCCTCTATTGAATAGATAAATATCAATTTATCGTAATTAGAGAGAATAGAGGCTCATGCTTGTGATAATATGAGCTAACTACTTACCACAATTAGTAAAGAAACTTGTTGCAGAGGAGCAGTAGAATAACATTAAGAGTTGTCCCAAACAATCAATTATTTAATCCATTAGAGATGTTAAAACTTGAGAGGCCTAATTTTCTTTGTAAGTTTGTGAAGTAGCCTACAAGCAAGTCAGTCACTTCAGGTATAAATTGAATTAAAATTGGATAAATTGAGCAAAAGCAGTGCGTAGGAGGGGCTTGTTTATGGGGCTATTGAGATTCTTAGTTGTTACAGTATTTGGATGGTGTTTAGAAATATTGTTTCCTTATATTTCAGTTTTGGTATATGTGGTTGCTTAAGAGAGACACACAAAAAAAAGAAAAAAAAAAAGAAAAAGCCTTTGATTTTGCTTGCTTGCCACTCAAGAGAATCCTTGATAAATTCTAGTCCTAGATGCCACATTTTGTGATACTATTTTTATGATCATCTTAAACTTTTGTAGATTTTTCAATGTGTATCAGTTTACTTTGGCTTTTATCTGGCAGTTCCTTCTGGTATATTTTGCATTTGAATTGTTGTTGTCCTTTCGATTCTTTTTGGTACTTCTCTCTGAATTTGCTTATGTGTTTTTGTGACTAGGGATGTAGAGTGTAATTTTGTATAGGATTGTATGTGTTAAATAAAGTTTTCATGCATGTTTTAATTTCAATATATTGTTGCACATGAATTACTAAGTCATTTAAAATTATTTCTTCATAAATGAGAATATAACAAGATGTTAATATCAATTTTGCAATGAATGTAGATGATGGGGAGCAGTTAAAGAAGATATGTGCTAACAAAACTATAGAATAGAACTAAGCATAGTCCCAAGCAATCAATTATTTTATCCATTAGAGATGATAAACTTGAAAGGCCTAATTTTCTTTCTGAGTTTGTGAAGTACTCTACAAGCAAATTAGCCACCATAAGGATAAATTGAATTAAAATTGGATAAATTGAGCAAAAATTTTGCATATGATGTATTTGTTTATGAGCTGTTGAGATTCTTAGTTGTTACACTATTTGGACGGTTCAAAATTATCAGATCAAGATTGAAATTTATTCAAGGCAGGGTAGGCTCCATTCAAAATCCCTAATGGAGATTGTTAATGACCAAGATGAAGTTTAACTCGACAGTGAAGTATTCAGTCTACTAGCAGTGTTTTATCTTGTATACGATGTAAAACTATGGTGAAGATGACTTATTTTTTGTCGGGTTATATGCGGTGATGCTTTTGTGTTAGCGAATATTCAACTCGTTATACTTATAACAATGGAGAAATGCCATTTAATTGACATTAGTTTGTATTGGGTGACGGCTACTGTCCATCTTGTTATATTCTCATTTATTAAAAAATTAACTATAAATAACTTAGTAATTAATGTACAACAATATATTGAAATTAAAACATGCATGTAAACTTATTTAGCACACATAATCCTCTAAAAAATCACACTCTACATCCATAGTCACAAAAACACATAAGCAAATTCAGAGTGAAGTATCAAAAAGAATCAAAAGGACAACAAAACTTCAAATGCAAAATAAGAGGACAGAGAAAAGTACCAAAAGGAACTGCCAGATAAAAGCCAAAGTAAACTAAAACACATTGGAAAAGCTACAAAAGATTAAGGTGATTATAAAACTAGCGTAACAAAAATGAAGCCACCCTATAAGTGGGTCACAGACCAAAATACTCATATAGAACTAGATTTAATCAAAGATTCTCTTGAGTGGGGGGCAAGTAAAATTAAAAGGAAACATTCCCCCCTTTCTTTTTGGCTCTCTTACACCAAGCAAGCATATATACCAATTTGCTCCATACACTCCTTCCATTCATATCTTGTACCTTAATCCTCTCTTTGTGTCCTAGTTTGAGTATAGCCAATTATGTTTGGATCATCTTCACTTGTTACTTCCTTGTTATCTTCCTCAATGGCAACATTCTCATTCAAAATGTCATCTTCTGGATCTTTTAAGGCAATAAAGTTATGTAACACAATAAACGCTAACACGATATCCGCTTGTTTGGAAAATGAATAGTTAGACTTTGCTAATTGAATATTAAACTGATTCTTCAGTATACCAAAAGTGGAAGCAATTTTCAATCGTAGAGAGGAGTGTTTAAAATTGAATAACTCTTTTCTTGTTTGGTGTCCACCAATATGTTCCTTGATACCTCACACCATGATAGGGGAAGATGAAGACAATCATGATGGTGTATCCAATGTCACATGGTTAATATTTTCTTATGTTAAGACAATAGAGATTCATGAACATATTGATCATATTATTTTAATTTATTATTCAAAATATAAGTAGGTGGAATAATACCATCATACACTTTTAATCCTTAAGACAGGGTCTGGACAATGTGTCTTGTAATATCTTATAGTCATTTGCTAATTCCTCCCACCTAGCTCATACATATGTGAATAGTTTATTGGGGGTGCACGCCGCTAAAACATCTTGTGTCACACATTTGCACCCTCTAAACCATACAGCTATGTTAAAGGGTAACATTGCATCAATATGTGTTCCATCTATCATACCAATGCAATCCTATCAAAATAGTACATTATGAAATAATCAATAATTACACTAATCTTTTGTATATTAAGATAGAAAATTTTTTATATCTTAAAGTAAGGAAAATAGTTTGGATTGTTGGCAATCTCTTTGAGGTTTAAAAGTCATGCTTCCTCCCATCATGAAAGAAATCTAAATCTTTTAACCCCCTTAGACCTTAAAATTCTTTGACAGCACCCCCTGTCCCTACCAACATTTTAGTTTGTTCAGAAATACCCTTTTCCACATTTCTTTCAAGTATCATCCCTCCATCAATCCGCCGCCATCACTCGTACATTCTCTTAAACACTTCTTTATCATAGCATCACAGCATCTCTCCATCGAGTTCTCTAGGGTTTCTCTCATACTAGATTATTTATACTATTTACGAAATGTAGTATGGCATCCTTTTCATTTTTAAGACACTCTAGTGAAGCTAAGTTGAAGTCATTCTCAATCAGAATAGCAAAAAATTACACTCATGATGATGAAATGGTACGTAGCTTTATGGAGCCAGTGTCACAGTCAACTAGAAATCAACGCATAATATATTGGAATGAACAATTAACAATTAACAGAAACGTCGAGGTTCATAGGGATGACTATTCTAATGAAATTCTTGACAGGATCTTAATATCATTTATATGATAATGAGCATGAGGATGAAAGATTTTTTATCAAAACAAAGAAAGCACGAAAGAGATATATCACAAATCTGATTAAAGATTAAGGTTGGGCTATTTTCTAATTTGTATGGGTTTGATTATTTTGTTGACAAGTTTCTTTTATTTAGTGCACAACATTTTATCTTGTTAGTGCACAGAAAATGTAACATTTCTGACAAATATTTTATAAGTTGCAATGATTTGACAAGGTACTACTTGTTGCATGTTGCATACGCTACAGCAAAGGTGAGATGTTATTGGTTGATGCGTGATGCAAACTTTTGTTCATTTTGGGGGTCGTAGCATATGTTTAATTCTACACCTTTTTAAAAAAATTTCTATTACTATTTGCAGCATAAATTGCAGTTGACTGTGCGTGGTTTATAATTTATACCAAGTGGATGGTTTTCTCATATGCTTGCTGCAATTGTATTTATGATGGCTACATGTGATAGTTTATATGGAATGTAACTAATCATGTTCTATTTCTTTGATGGCTCCATGTGCAAGTACATGTTTTAATGGATTTCAAGTGATAGTTAGAAGGTATATAGGGCAATGATGATGGTCTATATCTGAGAATACAATCTAGATTGCAATGACAATGTTTAAGCGAGGCATTGATATGGTGAGAATGCAATATTGTAATTGCAATATTTAGGTGAGGCATTCTTTGATAAGAATGTAACCTACATTGTACTTAAGTGTTTAGATGAGACATTTTATCATAATAATACAACCTACATTATAATTATAATTTTTAGATGAAACAATCTATTTAGACAATTTGACCAAAATATTGAGCCCTAGCAATTACATTCATATTTGTTCATATGATGATTTACCTATTACTTCTAAGTTTACAATCTCAAGTTCATGCTTATTTACTCAGTTTTATATCAATTATTTGCTCAACCTCATTATATGTTTCAGATTTGGTGAAATTTTAATATATTTGGGTTTATTGTGATTTCAGCAGCCAGTTTGTTGTTGGCAGCCAGTTTGTTGTTGCATATTTTTGAGTTTTGAAGTCTGTTGCTTAAACTATTGTTTGTTTACGTACTTCTAAGTTTTGAGGTTTATTGCATATTTCTAAGCTCAGGTATTGTTTGATGCTTAAACTACTGCTTGTTCTTTTGTTTTTTTCTTTTTGGGCTAAGATGTGCAAGAAATATCATTAGCAACCTGCAATGGTGCCAAAGATTGTATTAGATGGCTAACAAGATGGATATTTTTTTTTTGCTCAATTTTATAAGCAACCAGTGTTGTGAGTTTTGATGGTTACTCATTTTTTTGTGTTGCAAATTTTCTAATTTTGATTGTTGTATGATGATTTTGATCTGTTCGTACTGTATATTTCCACTGCACTTGTTTTTTTTCAACATCCTACTGTTTGTCATGCTTGCTTCTTATACTACTTTAGTGGTGTTGTTGTTCTATGATGTGCTGGTGATGGTTCATTATTTATTGGTTCATGATGCTTTGATGTTTCTCACATTAGATGAGGGGAAAATTAGACAATGATAATGGTATAAATTTGATAATGCAATCTATATTGTAATTGAAGTGTTTGGGTGTGGCAATCCTTAACGGGAATACAATCAACATCACATTTGCAATGTTTAGATGAGGCAACTCGTTATATGTATGTAATCTACCTTGCAATGAGACTATTAAGATAAGGCATTAAATCTTGATAAAATAACCTTTATTTGAAGCCTTCTTAGAAGCTATTTTTACATGTGTCATTTTTAGTACTTTTTGGTAACTTAAAATTTTTTATTTCAAACTTTCTTTTAAATCTCTGTGTTGCATAATCTTTACCTGAGCCCTTTTATAAAACTAGATTTGATTTTGTCATCCTCCTATTTATTCAGATATGCCTCAATGCTTGCAGGTTGTATGTTATTTTTATATAATTAACCAAATTCAATTTCAACATATATCACACCATTTTACAACTACATGGATGAATGTTTACAAAAAAGATAAACGTACATTAAAAAAAGCTAAAATTATTACAGAGATTTTCCAAGTTATGACTCCTCTTTATTCAAATTTTTTTTTTGAGTTTCTTTACCTTGGAAGCATTTTTTTCATGATTGTTTTCATCGGCTGATTGGTTGCACTGCCTACTGAAATCGCCCTCTTCATTAGCCCAAACAAAGAAATTGCTATCTTTCTTTGGGTAGTCTACGCAACCTCAATAATATCTTTCTTTGTTAATATTATATTTGCATATGTTTATTGGTGTTGAAAGCTTGCAATTACACATTTGATATGGCTCATGCACATTACTTGATAGCATATTGATCTCCAAACAATAACAGCTGCTGCAAAATCATAAGTTGCTAAAATTTCTCATCTTGTTCAACAATGAGAGTGGTTGCATTTTCACATCCTCACATGTGCTCAATTTTGATCATTGCAACAAAATTTAGCAGTTTTATATGGTTGCTAACATATTTACAATGGTATAGTTACCCTTAGATTTGGATAATCTTCACTAGAAAAGGTAGTGCAGAAACCACTACTTTTAATGATAACTATTAATTGTGTTAATGAATGGTTACGATTCATTCTAAATTTAGCACAAGCTATATACCTCATGAATTACACACATTCCTATTTGGCACTTAAGAAGAATAATCACAATCATCCAGTACGTAATAGACGATTAAGATCAATATAATGGTCTCTCCACTATTTTTTTATAGTGGAGATGATCCGAATCCGGCTACCCCAATCTACTATGCAATATTTTTTGTCCTCATCATCTGAATGGTAGCATTATCAACGATACTTGAATTCATATTTCATATTGATGTTCCTTGTTCATCCATGTAAATAATAGGAAAACTTGCTTTTATTAAAATGCTCATTTCTCTTTTTTTTCACTCTTGAGCCAAACACAGGACTTTTAAAGTCTTGTGCTTCATCATCTTTTTGTTTCTAGAAAAAATTTGTTGGAAACGTATGAAAAGTCTTTTTAGTGCCATTTTTCTATTCTAACCAAACAGTCTCCTAGTTGAGGTTTATTTTATTGAGAACTAGAGGACACTATTTATTTTTTCTATAACAATCATCTAGAAACTAAACAATTTTGTTTTGGATAAGAAATCAAAATAAAATGCAATTATAAAAGGTACAATATCAATTGTGTTGAGAATAAATTTAAGGGTAAATTATGTTGAGTCAGGTTTGACCCGCCCCATTATATTTTGGGTTGGGTTGGCCCACCCCAATCCCCAACTAGGTCAAATTCTAGTTGATGAGTAAAACAAGGCCATAACTCAACCTAGTCAACCTGGACGCAAACCCAGCCGATTGAATGTGTGCGAATTTTTCTTCTATTTTTGCTCTTTTTTTTTATAGGTGTGCTTCTAGAACCTCTCACCTTATTGGGTTTGGATTCCAACCCGTTTTATCTTAGCTAACCCATCACAATCTTCTCTTCTCCTCTAAGCATTGTACCCTTGCAACTTGTTTGGATTGAGGTGAATGAGGGTGAAGGAAAGGTAGGGGAACACTTCACCTTGTTTGGGAACACTTAAAAGGTGAAGTTATCACCCTCATTTACTTTGATTCACTCCCAAATAGTATAAAATTTGTTACACCCTAAATTAGAGTGTAACCAAGGAGAAGGGAAGTTAGGAAAATTGTTATCATACCTTCCCTTCACCTCCTTGAAATCCAAACAAACTTTTAGATATAGTAACAATTCTCCTAGCTTTCCTTCCCCTTAATTACACTCTAATTTGGGGTATAACAAATTTTACACTATTTGAGAGTGAATCAAAGTGAATGAGAGTGAAAACTTTACCTTTTTAGTGTTACCAATACGAAGTGTTCCCCTTCCCTCCCGTCACCCTCATTCACCACTAAAACCCTAAACCCCCAATTTGTTGTCAATTTTCGCCCGATTTCATCAATCAGTTCTTAAAATAATACATAATGGTCTCTAGGGTTCTCTCTCATACCGCAAAGAGTAGCCTCACTCAACGCTTGATCCTCGAACCCAAACGCCATTACTCTTTCCTTAACCTCTGTAAGTGGACCTGTTACGGTTTCTTCGCCCAAGGTGAGATTTTGTTGATGCTTTTGTTAGTTGTTTTCAATTTCATCATCTGGGCATCAATAAAGATTTGCTTTTTATGTTTAATTTAGTGGGTTCTGGAATAGCTTAGGTTGGGATTGGGATTTCTATCAAGTTTCGTTGTATGTTTGAAAAAGCTGGTTTTTGAATTTATATTGTTGGACTAAGTCTCATCTGGATTGATTTGCTTGAAATAGGATTTAGATGGTATCATTTTACTATATTTCATTTTCAGCTGAGGGATGTTTTTCTCTATAGTTAAAGTCTCTTAACTAGGATAATTGGTATTTGCTTATCTGTTTGGTCCATTGTGCTAGAAATTATATGCAAGCTGTTTGGTATAGTGTTGGATTATATTCCACATAGTTGTCGGGATTGTTTAGTTTTAGCCTTTTAAGGTATTCATATTTGATAAGTGATGCTTTTAAATCTATTCGCTTACTATTACGTTGTGAATTTTGTTGTGTGAGAGAGAACCAAGAGCCGATGGTTTGTGTCATTGGTAGTAAGAGAACATTCCATCAGTATGTCTTTTTACATGCACAGTGACATATTGTATCATTGATTGGTATATCTTGAGGTTAAAGAATATACGCTATGAATAATATTGGTTTACCATGTACATTGATCTGCAGGTGTATACAAGAAACTGCTGTTGGTATAACTTATCACCAGTGGAACTAGAGTAGGGAGTGATAAGCATATGACAAACTGGCTTGATTCTTTTGCGGGAGGTTAGAGCTTGTAACACCGAATTATATACTATAATAATTTCATAAGTTCTTGATAATCGTGTAGCATAATTTCACTTTGGCAAGATAATAATAAAATAGTACTAGGATAATCTCTGTTGGTTGATCATGAACCCGTTCTTTCTGAAAACCTTGAAACGTAATAAACAAGGCCATGTTGATGCATCTATTTGATGTTTAAGGACTGTGGTCCAATTGCATTAAAGTGTATTATCCTTCAAATCTTTAACTCTTATTGATATCTTTGTGCCAAATTGAGGATTTATTACCAATTCTAATAACTTAGTACCTCTGGATTGGTGCTAATTTCAGCAGGATCAGTGATTCACTGATATGACTTAAGGTTGCATATACACGTGATATTATTGGCATATTAGAATGACATGATGATGTGTATTATTTCTTATGTTTACTTTTGCATGCTAGTGGTTTGCCTCCCCAGAGTCTAATCACTTACACAGACATTCACAACTCGTAAATGCTGGATTCCAAAAACACGGGTTTTCATCCACTGCTTCTTCTAAGTCCAATGACAAAGAGTCTAACCAATCTGCTGGCAATCAAACTGAGTCTACCAAGAAGAATGGTGATTCTACCGCTTCTGAGCCAACACAGCTACAGGTTTTAATTCTGAATCCAAACATCCTGACTTCTAATATGTAAAAAGGAGAAGAAATACTAATTGAATTGTTTTTCTAATTCAGATGAGGGGTCTGATCAATCTATTGATGATCTCGTAAAGCTAGTGGCGGAGAAGGAGGAGCTCCTGAAGTTAAAGCACAAGGAGATTGAAAAGATGTAAGATAAAGTTCTCAGAAGCTATACCAATATGGAAAATGTTTTGGATAGGACAAAATGCGAGGCCGTAAATTCACAAAAGTTTGCATTACAGGTCTGACTTCTTGTACTTTCTTGTTATTCTTTTATTTCTATACACACACACACACATAAATGTATTTCTGGAGTTGGTGTATTTATCCTTATCAGCTTTGTTTTATGGTCAATTGCACATAAAACCCCCTGTAGTTTTATTGTTGTAGATAGACCCCCAGGGTTAAAAATTTTTGAAAACTCAAAGACGTTTACAATACCGGTGTGACTCTTTTACCCTGGATGAAATTTTGGAAGATCTTGCTCATGGGTGAAATTAGTGAGTCTATCTGAGGGTAAAAAGGTCAAAGAATTAACCCGAGGGTCCATCTACAAAGAATGTAACTACAGGGATGATAAGTTCAAATTAGCTATACTTCAGGACTTGGGATCATGTCCACTATTAGAAAGTAGTGGAGAGACCACTACTTATAATTTCAACCATTTGTTATTTAATGCATGATCATGATTTGTCTTCTTGATCGTATAATAGGAATGTGTGCAATTCAAGAGGATATGGTTAAGTGTTTTATTTGGAATGAATCGCAATCCTCCACTGTTGTTCATTAAATAATCAATGTTTAGATGAGGAGTAGGGGTCTCTATTTTATTTTTGGTGGTCGAGAAGATCCAAATCCATACTACATGCGTCTGTACAATTAACCCTTGTTCTGTTTCTATGTGCGATCAATGACATATAATTCTGTGAATTTGTATTATGAGCAGAACTTAGCAAAAATCTGCTAGATGTTGCTGATAATCTGGGAAGAGCTTCATCTATTGTTAAGAATAGCTTTTGAAAGATTGATGCGTCCGAAGACTCTGTTGGAGCAGAGCCAATTCTGAAAACACTGTAGGGAGGTGTTTAAATGACTGATAAACAACTAACAGAGTTGACTTATCCATCTTTTGCTCAGAGTATATTTGCTAAATTCTCATCTGTTAATATGAAGCCACAAATTTATTATTAGCTATTCTTGTTTTGCGTTTTTCTGTCCGGTGACTTAAAAACTTAACAAAGATTCAACTTCTATTTAGTCAATATATGATCATATGACTATATTGGTCAGTTCTTACTGCAGTTAATGTATTTTTCTGGGATCATGTGTTTCCTGTTTTAAGCTATTATCATGTGTTATCTGTGATCATATAGGTTCGACCATACTGTGGAGAAATTATTGAACTTACCTTTTTTTTTTTTTTACTGAAAAGAATATACTAAAGTTTGGGGTTGAGAAATTCGATACTACGAACGAAAACTTTGATCCTCACAGGCATCAAAGAAAACTTTGATCCTCACCGGCATCACGCTGTTATCCAGATACCTAATGCTTCAAAACCCACAAGCATTGTTGCCACTGCCCTCAAGGAATATTCATTTTAATTGGATTCTTGTTTCTTAAATAGACCTTTCATTGTATTTCAGTGATTGAATCTCATCAATATTATTTTTATCCAGCCCGGATATATGCTCTATGATCGTGTTCCTCGTCCTGCTAAAGATGGTGCCACTGAATCACTGAGCAATGAGTCCGATCAAAGTCCGGATGCTTGAGGTGTAAATGAGGCCGCAATTTTTCTTTTTTCTTTTTCCTTTTATAAATCTAATCCTGATAATTTGTATAAACCCTATGAGCAATTGAGGAATTAAGTTCGGTTTTACCCTGGATAAAGTAAGTTCTTTTGTTGAGTTGAGAAATTAGAACTTTTATGTGGTTTGATAGTGTAGTTCTTGGCGCTCTTTTTTATAATATTTATTAAGGTGTAAGCAACCTAATGTTATGTCTACTAGTAATGGAACAGGAAAGGACGTGTATGTATATTACATCCGTTGAGCAAATGAGAGAAATTGAACGCAGGATCTTTACCTTGCTTGATGTGTAGATGCATCAAGCAATATTTCAATTCTACTTGATTATGCCTCCACATAACGAAAGGAATGTATTGTGTACAAAAGTGATCTCCTTCCTTCCTATATCATTTTCTAAAGAAGAAGATTTTGGTTCCCAGACAGTATGATATATTTTTTATGATTATGATTAAATAAAGAAATAGCACGTCACAAGATAAATGCTTTGGCACTGCTTTGAGCACTAGAAACTAGGGGGAATAGCATGCTAGTCCATTACATCAAATCTGAGTATTTGGTTATTAGACCCTCAAATCTTTACTTTTCTTGCAAATTCATCCCTCTGTTAGGGATTCTGTTAATTTCCCTAACTCTAGTTTTGTTAAGCATTAACCCAACATCTAAAATTACCCAAGTGCTATTGAGATTTCCACATGAGGTTTTATCTAACTCTGGTTAGAATATAATTGTTGGAAAAGGCTCTGAATTGGATTTGGAGAAGCTCTCGACCATTGGAGGAGAAGAAGTTGGTGGGTTTGAGTTTCAGTTGGAGCGGGTTGCGGACATAAACCCATTATGAAACATGTTAGTAAGGTTCTAAATGATAGGGTTAATTATGGGTGATGGTATAATGAGAAAACCATCTAATTCCGTTAAGGTTAACAAAAGTTAACTCTCATAAATAATGTCACCTAACAAGAGGGACAAATTTGCAAGACAATTGAAGAATTGAGAGACTAATAAGCAAATATTGAAATATGGGGGACAATTTGGCAAGTAAGGATGATATATGGTACTTATATACAATTACCCCTAGAAGCTAACCGTACAAATAAGATATGAATAATATTTGTTAGAATGTACTGTAGAGGACATATTGAATATGTGATATTTTCTGAAATGAGAAAATAAAACAGTGTATCTCTTTATTACAACCAGAATACAGTGTAACAAGCACATTCAGAAACACTCGTTACCCTAAATGAAATTAATGGAGAACATAAACCTCATGAGAGATAAATCAATCATTCATTAACAATATATAAAATTAAACTTTTTATATTTTATGCCACTACGATATTTTGTAAAATTCCTAAAGCCTCCCTTCTAAAGAGATAAACTGACACTGCTACAACTAAAGAGGGGAAAAAAAAGGAAAAAGAAAAAACAAATAGAAAAAGGTTATCATCCTTCAAGCTATCTCAAGGCTATTGATCGTAAATGGATCACATTCTTCCATCTTCAACATAAATCTTCAACCTAAAGATTCCCTGTAGAAAATAGAAGAAGGTGTATTCTACTAGGTCTCCAGATATCCCATCTAATCCAAACTTGCCCATCAAATTTTAGGGGGAAAATGATAAAATAAATGAAATCAGAAGAATTTCGTATGATCATTTGAATAAATCTGCTATCACGAATAACAATAAAAAAAGTGTCTAAAAGTAGTAGGTAGGTGTTCACTCTAAAACTACTGCAAGGGGTTTTTATAGTCTTACATCTTATCTAAGGTGCAATGATCATGAAACCAAAAAATATTTCTTTTCTAAAATAAGATGATACGCAATTAAATTTTCATAAAGGTGAAGCGTGTCAAATCTAATAATTTAATGCCCACAATATTATCATTAGTTAGTTTTTACGGCAGGAGTAAATATGTCATATTAGTATGGATACATTCGATTTCTCAAATCTACATATGAAAATTATGTTGCAGCATGATCAAAATTATGCATGCATGTATCGAAATGTGAAGTTAACGCTCATGAAACCCAGTTATAAACAACAACTCAAAACATATGACATTAAAAAAAAAGTTTAAAAAGTAGAAGATAAAACAGAACCAGTGATAAAAAAATGTGTTTAATAAAAAAAATGTGAAACATGCGCAAACATAAAAGAAAAGTTTTCTTAGTACTTAAGATGTTTTATTTTTTTGAATAAGTTAGCTGGTTGAAGGAAACTTACTTTTTTATTTTTACTCGCCATCATAATCATCAGAAGCAAGTGCCAATTTAATACCCTCTTCACCAAAATTATCAATACTTTATTTAGCTACAAGTCCACATCTTTCTTATGAATCCAACAACTATCGGACATTTATCACATATTTCTGACTACTAACTAATTTTTTTGAATGGAAATAAATTTGTTGCTCTCTAGTTGTCTGAAGTGAGCGAGCGAGACGTAAAAAAATCAAGTTTTTTTTTTTCTTCTTGATTATTTTTTTGGAGATAAAAGTTCCTGGCGGGACCCTTTAATCCCAAGTTAAACTCAAATCAGCAAGGCGGGATTATTATGTGGAAAACATCATTATTTAAATTAACCGCAACACGACAACTAGGGGAAAAAAATTCAAATTACGACCAAGCTTACGAGTTGTTAGCTTCACTGCCATGCTAGAGATTGTAACTGCAGCTGTACGTAACCAAGACATTTGAACCAATTGTGGGCATTTGTTTGATTTCAATAAAAATGCAATTTGCGACAATAGTTGCATAAAGAACATCTTGCTTCAACCAAAGACTTATACATGTTTTAACGCAAGTCACAATTGAAATTACTGCAAATGTGATTTAAACTGTAACGCTAATGGTAATCAACCTCCAAGAGAGTGTAAAGAGATTCTAATATCTGAAAACAAACAGTTACGAGTAGAACTGTAAGTTGTCAAATACTATAACTTAACCAAACAAATGTAAGTACAACTTCATGGGGCAACAAACTATCACAATGAAAGATATATATATGTATATATTTGATATTTCATATTTGCATTACCATTATTTTTGTGATGAGCCGAACATCCCCTTTACTGGGAAAGTCATAAATTGCACAAGTATTTTTGTAGTCATCACTTCGTTGCCCCTATTGAGTAGGTCAGTCAGGGTGGGCCACTGCCACCCATATAATTTATTAGCACTTTCTAAAGATCAAAGTCACTACCTAATTCATATACAATAATCAGCTGCATGTCTCCTAAGTTTAAGGATTGATTAGCGGGAACCATAGATTAAACCGACGGGTTTTTACCTATGTACCCCCAATCAACAACATTTACAAATTAACTCTCAACATCTAGATACTTGCTAATTACCCCCAATTCTGCCACGTTACGTTAAAATAACCGAATATTCCTAATGTTTGTGTTAGTTCTTTATCTAAAAATTTAATTTAACGGATAAAAACTAAGTTTGAGTGCATTTTAACTCAATTAGGATCTGTTTGTTTGCATGGAAAGTGGTTTTGCAGTAGTTGAAGTAAAAGAATTAGAGGATACTTTAGTTACTTCTGAGCAAATATCGCCGTGATGCCTACGTGCCATCACTATTTCTTAAATATTTTCATGCCACCCAAGACTCGGTAGTATCTCAAAAGTAGTTGAAACCCGCACATAGATGTCCTCCGTTTCTAAATAAAATCCTAAAAGATCATCTTGGTCTCTTTACCTCTCTCTTCCTAATAATGTTTATAATTACTAGCCAAACAAAAAATTGAATGAATAGAAAGCTAATACACTTTCCACTACTTTTAAAATTTCGTGAAACAAATACAAAAATTTATCATGTCTGCTATTTCTTACTTCATGAATTAGGAGTTACTTCTATGATTTTACTTCTTACTCCTGTCCTGATGCTTCTGCTAACCAAACGGGCTCTTAGTATAATTAGGGACAAATGAGGAAGTATCTAGATTTAGTAAATAATTTACAAATATGATTGGTTTGGAGGTACATAAATAAGAAATCCTAAAATTCTCCCCCCCACTTTAATTTGGGGTATAGACTATTTCAATGTTAAAGATTCGGAGATAAATTTGCACTTTCCATGGTAATTAAGGAAAAATCGGTAAATACCTAGATGCGAGAGCATATATGCAAATAGCCCCTAATAGAATTAAACAAATTTAAACCAAAACAGTGGGGGTAATCTCACCGACAGCAGGTGCTGGCATCACACCGTCATTAAAACCAAAGTTTCAACTTTTTCAAGCGACCAGCGGTGTCCTTTTTTTCCCACTGTACTTTCTTTGGCTGCAGGAGCAGCAGCTCTTCGTCTCTCTCCTTCTGCTCTGCCCTCAGATCGAAGATCTCGAGGATATCTCTCTCTCTCGATTGTTTGTAAGTCTGTGAAGGCTTTGCTTTTCGCTGTTGATCTCGTGAACGGTTCTGTTTTTGTTGGTTTTTTTTTTTGTGCTCATTTTGCTTCCTTTCCTTTTACTGCAAACTTTCTTGATTAGGTAAATGTTGGATTTTTAGGGTTTGGGGATTAGGGTATTTATGAGTTTGTGTGTAATGTGGGTTTTCTTGGTTGAATTGGCGGCGGGTTGGCGGTAATGAGGGGGGTTTTGGTGAGGTTCTCGAAGCGAATTCTTGGACTGTCTTGATTTTCCTATTTTCTTCCATTTTATAATTATTTTTTTAAAGTTTTGGGCAGAGTTGGGGCTAGCATATGCATTTGGTTATGCCTAAAGTTTTCACTGGATTTTGCTTCATTTTGTTCTGCAGCTATATGATGAATTAATTGAAAATTTGAGAGGCTAAACACACACTTTTGTCTTAGCCTGTGATCCGGGATGAGCTGCTGTTAAGCTCTCTGACTAGGAAAAATGTGATGATTTGAGATTTGATTCTAGTTTCGTTGCCTACCTAATGTAAGTCACCCCCGAGTGGCAGACTGGTCAAATGAATGTAAATCATATTGTTTCATTGACTACCTACGATAATGGTTAAATTAACTGAGGGGATTGCCCAAAATAGAATGGAATGGAAGAATATGACCGTTTAAAGATGTTGAACACGAGCACGTTTTCTTAGATTGTAGGTCACTTCTTGACTACTCTCGACTACTGCAATACTTAGCAACCTGGGACTGAGTTGCCAATTCATTTTTATTTTTTGAAGCTAGTGGTTTGCATCTAGATGTTGTACGTTATGAATTCTAGGCCTGCATTGTCTTTTCATTGTAGTCCGTATGTTGGCCTTCAATCCTCTTTCCTTCGGTTCAGTTTATGGTAGTGCACCTATTGAAATGTGCTACTGAAATGCGTGATATGAAATAGGATAATTGGAGTTGAATGACCTAAAAATGAAATTTCTCTATCAATCTTGTGGGAATTTGTCCTGAGAGGGATTGGAAATGCTGTGTGATAATCAGCTAGGATTATAACAGGAAAAATCCTGCTTTGAGAGTAAAAGCTTCTCATAGGGTTGTTTACGCACAATTTTGAGCTTATAAGTAAAGCTTGATTCAATTTTATTCAATTACTTGTAGCTCGCAGGTAACGTCATACAGTTGGTTCAGGCTAAGCACGTTTTTGTGTTATTGCTAAAGAGCATGCTAACTTGCTTCATTTTTTTCAGTCAGTTAACTTGTTTTAAGTAAATATTTCAGTTTTCTAACACTCTTCATTGCATGTCTCCTTCATATAGAAATGGCTGTTGTGGGCTCTCAGAGTCCTTTAATGGGTGAAACCACATGTGGGTCTTTACTGCAGCAATTACAGGTAGTTCAAGTTGTTCACTCAGAATTTGCCTACATAAAAGATACAAATTGCAAAGCTTAAAATAATGTTGAACGTTTTGCGTTTAGATCATATGGGATGAGGTTGGTGAAAGTGATGAGGAGCGTGATAAATTGCTGCTTCAGCTAGAGCAGGAGTGCTTAGATGTTTACAGGAGGAAGGTTGATCAAGCAGCTAAGTCAAGGGCACTCCTTCTTCAAGCTTTGGCTGATTCCAGATCAGAGCTTTCCAGACTTCTTGCTGCTCTTGGGGAAAAGACTTGTGCCAGCGTTGTGAGTGATCCATGATACATAATTAGCTACATATTTAACTGTTGCATGGAGTCCCTGGACAGTAAAGACATTAGATTTTCTGCATATGGTTATTATGCATGCCATAAAAATTTGCTTCACAAATATTTATTTTATATGCAACTGTAGTGCCATATTGTTTTGTTATTATAGTGAGTTTTTACTTTTCAAAGGGGTTGTGAATGCAAAATCATGCATTATTATTGTTATTGTTGGGTTTATATCTTGGGTCCTGTTTATCTCTTTAGAGTTGGCCGGATGGCTGTGTATGTGCAGGCTGCTGCTACCCCTTTGCATTATATATACAAATAAGTGAAGTCTTGTTATCATGTTATCTCCTATTCTGTGCATTTTTTGCTTGCATTTTGTTGTAAATAGAATTTCGAAACAAATCCAAGATTGAGTTGATTATCTCTTCAGTCATCGGGGACAAGAGAGCCAAGGTGATAAGAAAACAAAAGGATACGGTTACTTACACAGTTACATAAACACTAAGACGATTTATTAAACAAGGTGGGCAGGGGCACAAAGAGAACTTATGAACACAGATTATCACAACAGGTGTTTTGACATGGATGGTAAATGTCTTACCTTTATCTTACCCGAAATATCTAGTGCTTTGGTATTTTAAAATTTAATCTATGTATGCTGATTGTTAGATTAAATTATCCTACAAGGTAGATGTGCAAATTAGTATAATATTATTTAAATATTTATTGGTAATCAAGTTATAAGTTTATAAAAGTGTGTAGTTTCTCTTCAACAAAGTTATGATAAAGATGTCCTGAAAAAGTTATGAATTTTAGATTGTGTGATTCAATCTCGGGTATGAGATTTTAATTGTCCTGAAATCATTGATTCCGGTGTGAGGCCATTGATGCAGACATTAGGTCGAAATCTTAATTTTTTTTTCTTCTTTTCTTTTATTTCTTCTTCATCCCCTATCAGATGTTTAAGATGTTGTCATGAAAAAAAATAATAAAAATTTATAGATTCTGTGGTTCAATTTTGGTATAAGATGCTAATTTTGCTGGCGTGAGACCTTAACCGGCAAGATGACATTGATTTATATATCTGACCTTTGATCCAAGCATGAGGCTGAAATTTTAGTTTTATATGTCTGGCCTTTGATCCAAGCATGAGGCTGAAATTTAAGTTTTCTTACGTTCCCTTTTGTTTTCTTTCTTGTTTCATCCCCCATCAGGACGAATTATCTTGTATTGAAAAGCTGTAATGGACTTCTGAGCCTACCTGTATGCACTTGCAATTGTTAACTAGTATATGCTGACATTTTAAATAGTCCAGGAAGTTCTGGAATGTGCATATTGACAACATATACGCATATTCATAAATCTCCAAGCAGTTCTTTAACCTTCAAGGAATTAAAATTTTCTAATACCAACTACAGCTGGAGGGAACTAGTTATATCAATACTAATTGTCCATTTTTTTTTAATTTCTTGCATGCATTTGACAGGATCCAAGTTTTCATATCTGTTGCTTATATGGCAATGGGTACATGAATACTCACTGTAAAGGTGTGTTTGGCAACTTCAAAATAGAATTGAGTTAGACTAGTTTTATCTTAACTAGGACAAAGTTGAACCATGTAAGGGTTGGTCCCCGAAGGAACTAGTTTAGGGGCTATATTTTGAACTAGAAAAAACTAGTTCGATTTGGACCCAACTTTTGCCAAACTAAAAACAAGGTATTCGACCAAGGTCGTTGTACCACCTAAAACAAGTTTTGTGAAGTTGCCAAACACACCCCAAGTTTGATTGGTAGTATGGTGGCCTTAACTAACAGCATAGGTTTATGCAGCCTGATAAGTCATCCTGCACAATCAAGGAGCAACTAGAAGCTATAGCTCCAGCATTGGAACTGTTACGCAAACAAAAGGAGGAGAGAGTACATAGTTTTGCTGATGTACAGTCACAAATTAGAAAAATACAAGCTGAGATCGTCGGAAACTTGAAACTTGGTGAGCATATAGGGAAACCACAGGTTGATGAGGATGATTTATCACTGAAGAAGTTGGACGAATTCCAGTCTCAACTCCTAGAACTTCAGAAAGAAAAGGTTTTTTCCAGAAACTAAATATTTTAACCTTCTTTATTCATAGAGATTGGAATTTGCCTAATATCCGTTCTTTTTTTGACAGAGTGATAGATTGCACAAAGTTCTTGATTTTGTAAGCACCATTCATGATCTTTGTTCTGTCTTGGGGATGGATTTTTTAAGTACAATAACTGAAGTTCATCCAAGTCTTGATGACTCTATTAGTGTTCAATCCAAGAGTATTAGCAATGAAACCTTATCCAAGCTTTCTGGAATGGTTGGATCTCTTGAAGAAGATAAAAAGCTGAGACTGCAAAAGGTAGCCCTCCTTGTGCAACGTTAAGTAGCATCTCCAAAGAGAGGCATGATCTAGTATGCTTGTCTTTTCCTGCTTAACTGGCTAAAAGACTCTATTTCTTATTTTATACCTGTTTTTTCCCCTCATTTTAGGCCTAGTAAACAACAATAACAACAAGCCTTACACCCAAAGTTAATTGACTAAACGTACCAATTTCTTTCATCAAGCTCTACCCATCTCCTTGGTTACGATAACAACTATAATATCCTTTTTAATTGCCACCATGCATGTTGATTCGCCCTACCTCAAGGCAGTATTCCGTCACTGTAATGTTGTTCCTTTTCGTGTTATTTAATGTCAAGTAACTACTATTGTACCTCAGCATCTACCACACCAGTTTCTTGTCATTAAATCATGCTTAGATTAACTTTGCTGAGATTCAATAGTAAGTTTGACACTAAAACATGATTGTTCCTTTTCACTGAAAGGTAGTATCATCTGTTACTAATACCTCACTTTTCAAGCTCCATTTGCCATTCCAGAATTCCAACTTGGACTTACTTTGCTTGAATAGATGATGACTATTGGTAAATACAAAGGGAAGTGGTAGGATAACTGGTTTCCATCTTCTTTGTACATAATTCTATGAACATAGAAGGGGAATATTAGTAGTATGTGGTTCAGATCTAAGAACAAATAGGCAACCTTTTAAATGCAATACACTCTCAATCTAATACCTCACTTTTCAAGATGCAACTGCCACATTCAAAATTTCAGTTTGATTTCCGCTTGAATAGATAGCAACTGTTGGTACAGAGAAATAAATGGAAACTACTTTGCTCTCAATGTTCCTGTTTCACTGGTACAATAGTAATTACTTTGACATTAAATCATGCTTAGATTACCTTGACACTAAATCATGCTTAGTAACTACTACTGTACCAACAGAAGTTATGAAGGTGGAAATCATGCTTAAGATTACTTTTGGGCATTCACAAAGTTCTTATATTCTGCACTGAATTTTTAAGCTTTCATTTTCAAAAACACAACTCATGTTCGCACCTGTTAAAACTAAATGCAGAATTTAATTAGATTCAGGTGGGGCAAGTACATATCTCCTATCATATAAATTTATCTCCAATACACCTCATTCCTAAATTATAACCTTTGCTTAAATTATAAAACTACCACTTAATTGTTCAATAGATTAATTGTATTTATTCACTGAAATGATTCTTATTCTGAATTGCTTCTCAGCTTCAAGAGTTGGTTGCACAGTTAACTGACCTTTGGAATTTGATGGATACTCCAGTAGAAGAACGCAATTTATTCAATCATATTACTTACAATGCGTCTGCTACAGTAGATGATGTCACTATTCCTGGAGCCCTTGCACTTGACTTAATTGAACAGGTTAGGATTCACAAACCCCATATTTTGGAAGATTGCAGTTTTGGAAGTCTGGGCCTTTTGTTTTGATTTTTAACTGTGCTGTGTGAAGGCTGAAGTGGAGGTTGAAAGACTGGATTCATTAAAGGCTAGCAAGATGAAGGAAATTGCTATGAAGAGACAATCTGAACTTGAAGACATTTATGCCCATGCTCACATAGAGATAGATCCTACAGCTGCCAGGGAGAAAATAATGGCTCTGATAGAAACAGGGAATGTTGAGCCTTCGGAATTACTAGCCGACATGGATAGTAAGATATCAAAGGCCAAAGAGGAGGCCTTTAGCAGAAAAGAAATATTGGAAAGGGTTGAGAAATGGATGTCAGCCTGCGAAGAAGAGAGCTGGCTTGAAGACTATAATCGGGTAAATGTCGACTCATTGTTTAGAAAGTGTAATGAAAATTTACTTGATAGTCCACATACATTGCAAAGCTAAAAATTTATTTTTACAAACTTCTTTACACTTTTTTACTTTATTAAACATGAAAAGAATGAGTGCACTCAACTAATCACTTTATACTTGTAATCTAATTAGAAGGGATGAAGGCAAGATGACCCTTTATCTTAGGCACAGGATATATCTGATATAATAGTTAGAAAAGAAATCTCAGATTGTTCTTGAAACTTCTGATGGTGACACATACTTACGTTTTACTTAGTTTTTTTTTTTTTTGGGTACGACTTCAATTACACACGATTCATTCTAATCATGTTTCTTTCTTTCATTTGACTTGTTGAGAATCATTCATTTCTTTCGTAACAGCTGCTGTTAGGGGGAAAAAGGTATTGGCTAGAAGTTCTCGAATGGCACGATTTCATTAGTGTGTTATGAATAGGAAATTTGTCAGATTTGCATCTGCGATGTAAGGCGTAATGGGCGAGCCCTTTAGTTTGAAGTGGCTTAAACCATTATTGATGTCTCATAACGTGTACAAGTTACTACCAAGTTGATACCAAGTCAATAGCGGTGATTGATGAGGTCAATCTTAGGGAGGTACAATGGTGCATGTAGGTTAATAGTTCAATGATTTGGTGATTGGCACATAACTTGTACCATCATAAAACATAACTCTAAAGATGGGTCTAGAATTGCTCAAGTTGAAATATTAAGATTGTTTCCACCAAGATAGGGGCAAGTAATAAAAGAATGCAGCCATGGCTCGAGGGTTGAAATGTCATGCTGTTTGAACTCATTAATCATCAGATATGAGCCAAAATACATATTTTAGCTTTGTGTCTTACTTATAGTTAAAATCACCCACTATTAATGGGACAATCAAGTTAAGGTTTAGGCCCACATCAGAAAACAAGTGGGAGTGTGATCTGTAATATGTGATTGAGATCTATGAACAAATAGACAACCTTTTGGGTGCAAAATAGTCTCAATCTATTACTAGGGCCTCAGCTTTCGGACACCAACTGCCTTCCCAGAATTCCAGTTTAGACTTTACTTTGCTTGAATAAGTGACAAATATTGGTACATAGAAACAGATGTGGTAGAATAGCTAGCTGTATTGGAAGTCTATTTGTACTCTGATTGAATAGATGCCAACTACTAGTACATAAAAATAGATTGACAACTTTGTACTCAACCTTCCAAGAGTTTTTCACTAGACATACACGAATAGCTACAATTTATGTTGCATTGACATTTCCCCACTTTCTCTCAACACTTTCTGTCTCTTTTTTCTTTTGGAAAAAAGATCATCAGAGAAGATAGAAAGGCTAACCTTAATTGTTAGGCTTTTATTATTGAAGGTTTACAAGCTGAACTTCTTCCTTTGCTTTGAAGCATGTGATGACTGGAGAATGCTGGAAAACAAAAGTATCATTCTTTAGGGCTAAGTGTGCTCTTTTGATAAATACATCCATTGTCAATAGTTAATAAGCCCCTTCTAATCTGTACTGTTTGGTAGTAAAGTGACCCCCCCAAATCATTTGAATAGTGAGTAATAACCCCTTAACTCTCATAATGGGCCAAACCTAAAACTATAGTGACCCTAGGACCCGCTAAATTAAATGACCCAATTTACCACACATCAAAGTGCTGCCACCAATATCTGAAAAAGAAAAAAGAAGATACGTCTATATTGAAAAGGATGTTAATAAACCCCTTCTAATTTATCATGTTTGGCGGTACAGGATGAGAACAGATACAGTTCAAGCAGAGGTGCCCATTTAAACCTTAAGCGTGCTGAAAAAGCTCGTGTACTGCTTAATAAAATACCAGGTATTTTTAAGAAATTCCAGTCCTGTTAAGTAGTTTTTTTACTATATTTCCGCAACCAGACATTTTTACTCATTCCCCTGTACTTCTCTTGGAACTGCACATTTTCATGTTTGCTTGAGAAATAGCATGCATGCATGCTGAAGAGGTCATTTCTTATGGTCCATAATTTTCATCTTGATCTCCATCATCTAAAACAATATGCTACACTGCGTAGGCACAGTATACAACACGGCAGGCCATGAATATACTAAATTATATATAAAACTAATGCTAACACCTTCCTGACATGGTGATTTTATGTGTTTGTAAGTGAGCTTGCATGTCTGTGGGTATGTGTGTTTGCGCGTACGGGTGAGGGGTAGATTATGAATAACATAAGACATGATATACGTCAGGATTCATGACATAAGACATGATATACGTCAGGGTATATTATGAATAACATAAGACATGATGTACGTCAGGATTCATGACCCTAAACACCAATGAGGAAACCCATGAAATCTAACCCAATAAACAGAAAACAGGGAGCTAAGATCCAAAGGATATGCGAAATATGAATACTTTAAAAAAGAAAAATGCCTTTTCAACAACAGGTACATGCAACCAAAAAAATTACATTTTCTTTTTTGTAATCTTTCCAGTACTAAACTTAGAAAAGGAGAGGAACAGATAAGTGGAAGTGTAAGCTAAATATTTTCTAACCATAATCCTTTGAAGGATAAAATAAATCATATTTGCTTCCTCAGTTCCCAGTTTTTTCAGTATAATTAGGATACACTTGCACAGGAAAAAATTTACATCGTTGTAGATCTCCATTTCCAACATATACAAAAGTTAAATCTACAATATTATCTATTAGCTCGAGACTTTCAACCCATGATTTTTTTTGTCAATTTTTGTTCTTCAACCTAATGGAAAATAAATATGCATACTTCAAAAGTCGTTATTTTCAGGGACTGTCCATTTCGCTTGTTGCAACCATTTAGCAATTAATTGTGCGAACTTTAATATTTGCGATTTTCATGGGATGTAGCCCCGACTTTTGTCCACTATCTTTCTTTCGACCCAACGTCAATGAATTATTACTTCAAAATTCATGAGTTTGATGGGCTGTAACTCCCGATTTTGGCAATTTTTATCCTTTTCATCTAAATGGCAAGTAATTATACGTGCTCCAAAATTTACATTTTCAACATTTAGCAATGAATTGTGTGAACTTCAATATTTGCGATTTTCATGGACTATAGCCAATATTTTAAAAAGTCTACGCCTAGCCCGCCTAGACGCACACTTAGGCCTAGGATGTACCTTGGCCGCCTACCTAGCGTCTAGACAGTACCTAGGCTGTCCACATAGGTATTGGGAGCGCTTAGGAGAGCGTGGTTGCCTACATGGACTGCACCATTTAGGCATTGATCGCGATTTCCTCCATTATAGCCTCCACATCCTCTAACCTCCTCCAACTATGAACACCTTCTCTACTTTCCCGACCTTCAGCAAAACCTACTTCATGTGTCAGACCAGTGCCTAAGCTTTCCATAACATTGACCTTCAACAAAACCTCCAACTATTAGAAATTGTAATTAAAAACTAAAAAATAAGAGAACGTCTAGACCCTACCTAGGCTCCCGCCTAGCACCTAGGCTCTAGGTGTCGGGTCCAATGCTTAGACCGCCTAGCGCTTTTTGTAATGTTGGCTATAGCGCACGATTTTTGTCCATTATCATTCTTCCACCCAATGTTAATTAATTATTACTTCAAAATTCACAATTTTGATGGGCTGTAGCTTCTGATTTTGGCATTTTTTATCGTTTCATCTAAATGATAAATAATTATACGTACTTCAAAATTCACGTTTTCATGGCTATAACCCAGGATTTTAGTTTATTTTTGTTAGTTTCGATCAAATGGCAATTAAAATATCTTTCATAAAATATCACAATTTTCAAGGGCTATAATTCATAAGTTTGTCAATTTCAGTTCTTTGGCCAATTGGAAAATATGTTATTTTCATGAGCTGAAATCCATGATTTTTCTTTCCCATTTTGCTCAGTTTAAGTCTTTTGACCATTTAGCAATTAATTTTGTAAACTTTAAAATTAGTGATTTTCATACACTAGCTAACGATATTTATCCGTCATAGTTCATTCACTAAACAAATACTGATGGACAACAAAGGTAAGGAATGGTTTGGTTTAGGGTTAGGGCGCCTCAGCCGCCTAGCGCTTTCTATAACCTCGGTTTCAACCCATGACAAATAAATTTTCTTTCAGTAAAAATAGTGTTCTAAAAGGGGGCTATAACCTACAATTTGGTCAATATTTCATTCTTCGACCAATTGGAAAATAAATATGCGTACTTCAAAATTCATTGTTTTCATGGGTTATATTCTATGGTTTTTGTCCGTTTTGTTTGTTTCGACCATTTAACAACTAATTGTATGAACTTTTCACTATTCGTGATTTTTGTGGACTACAAGTCACGATTTTTATCCATTATCTTTAATAGTAATTAATTATGACTACTTAATAATTCGCAATTTTGGTGGGTTATAACTCATGATCTTGGCAATTTGTTTGTTTGGTCCTAATGGCAAGTAACTACACGTACTTCAAAATTTACAATTTTCATGGGCTATAATCAACAATTTTAGTCTATCTTTGTTAGTTTCAACCTATGGCAATTAAATTGTCTTTCTGAAAAATCATTATTTTCATGGGCTATAACCCACAATCTTTAAATTTTCGTTTTTTGACCAATTTGAAAATAAATGTGTACTATAAAATTCATTATTTTCATGGGCTATAATCCATGATTTTTGTCAATTTTGATCATTTTGACAATTTAACAAGTAATTGTGTGAGCTTCAATATTCACGATTTTCATAGGCTATAAGCCCACGATTTTTGTTCATTACCATTCATTCGACCCAATGACATAATTATCGCTACTTCAAAGTTCGCGATTTTGATGGGTAACTCATGATGTTGTTGAGTTTTTTTTGTTTGGTGTTAATGGCAACTTGGCGAGTAATGTCGTGTACTTCGAAATTCGCGGTCTTCATGGGCTATTATCCACAATTTAGTTTATATTTGTTAGTTTGAACCCAACTGCAACTAAATTTTCTTTCATAAAAAAATGTGTCATTCATCAGCTATAACCCACAAGTTTATTATTTTTCGTTCTTCGACCAATTGGAAAACAAATGCTTACTTCAAAATTCATTATATTCATTGGCTATAGTTTATGGTTTTTGTCCATTTTGTTCAGGTCGACCATTTCACAAGTAATTGTGTGAGCTTCAAAAGTCAAATTTTCCATGGGCTATTATAACCCATGATTTTTGTTCATCATCGTTCATCTAACTAAATGATAATTAATTATGATAACTTAAAAATTCGCTATTTTGGTGGGTTATAACCCATGATTTTGACAATTTTTGTTTATTTTGTCCTAATATTAAGTAATTAATGCACTTCAAAATTCGCTATTTGCAAGGGCTATAACCCTCAATTTTGACAATTCTTGTTCTTCTACCAATTGGAAAATAAATATGCTTATTTCAATTCATTATTTTCATTGGCTATAGTCCATGATTTTTGACTATTTTGTTCATTTCGACCATTTAACGGGCACGTGCGAACTCCAGTATTCGTGATTTGCATGCGCTGTAGTCGATTTTTTTGTCCATTATCATTCACTCGGCTCAATGACAATTAATTATGACTACTTCCAAATTCGTGATTTTAGTCGGTGACAACGCACAATTTTGGCAATTTTTGTTAGTTTTATCCTAATGGCAAATAATTATACGTACTTCAAAATTTACGGTTTTCATGGGCAATAACCTGCAATTTAAGTTTATTTTCATTAGTTTTGACCAAATGACAGTAAAATTTTCTTTCATGAAAAATCATTTCATGGGCTATAGCCCAAAATTTTGTCGATTTTCGTCTTTGACCGTTTGGAAAATAAATATGCATACTTCCAAATTAGTTATTTTCATGGGTTATAGTTCATGATTTTTGTCCATCTTATTTGTTTCAACCATTTAGTAATTAATTATGAAAACTTTAAAATATTCGCGATTTTATAAGCTCTAAGCGATGCAATTTGTCTATTATCTTTTATTTGACCGAATGACAATAAGTTATGACTATTCATATTCGCGATTATTGTGGGTTACAACTAATGTTGGCATTTTTTCATTTGGTCCTAATGGCAAGTAACTACACATACTTCAAACTCGATGGTTTTCATGGGTTATAATTTCATGATTTTAGTCTATCTTTGTTAGTTTCAACCTAATGACAATTAAATTTTCTTTCACAAGAAACAACGATTTTTATGGGCTTTAACCCATGATTTTTTTGTCAATTTTCGTTATTCGACCCAACGTAAAATACATTTAGATACATCAAAATTCGTCATGGGCTATAGTCCATGATTATATTATTGTGCATTTTGTTCGTTTCAACCATTTAGCTATTAATTATGTGAACTTCAATATTCATAATTTTCATGGGCTATAGCCAGCGTTTTTAGTCCATTATCGGTCATTCAACCCAATAGCAATTAATAATGACTGCTTCAAATTTTGCGATTTTGGTTGGTTATATCCCACAGTTTTCATTCGTTTTGTCTTGACATTTAGTAATTATATGTACTTTAAAATTCGCAAAATTCATAGGCTATAACCTATGATTTTTGTTTATTTTTTGTAAGTTTGGATAAAATGTCAATTAAGGTTTTTTCATAAAAATTCGCGCCTTATGAGCTATAACTCATAATTTTGTCAATTTTCTTTCTTCGTCCAATTGCAAAATAAATATACGTACTTCAAATTTTGTTATTTTATGGGCAATAGTCCATGATTTTTGTACAATTTGTTCATTTCGACCATTTAATAAGTAATTGTGTGAACTTTATTATTGATGAAATGAGATGCTTCGGGTCTGTCGTAGCCATCATAGACGCCAACATAGGTTGTTGATGTTGAGGTGAAGACTTGACCTTGATCTTCAACTGAGGAGTTTGCTTGGACCATGGTGATGTGGAAGTCACCGAAGGAGTCAGGCTTCAGGTTGACGTGCCATAGGAGGCCGTCGCCAGATCTCAGGCGGCCAAAGTAGCGCTACAGAGGACAAAACAACGATAATGCGTAAAAATCGTCAGATATAGGCTATGATTTTTGTCCATTTTGTTTGTTTCAACCATTTAGCATTTAATTGTACGAACTTCAATATCGATATTTTCATGCATTATATTTGACGATTTTTGTCCATTATTGTTCATTTGGTCTAGTGACAATTAATTATGACTATTCCATATTTTGCGATTTTGGTGGGTTATAACTCATGATTTTTGCAATTTTGTTTGTTTCCTTCCAGTATCTAGTTATTATACGCACTTCAAAATTTACGATTTTCATGGGGTTATAATCCACGAATTTAGTCTATCTTTATTAGTTTCAAGCCAATGGCTATTAAATCCTTTTTCATAAAAAATTGCAATTTTCATGATATAATCTACAATTTAATCAATTTTTATTTTTCGACTAATTGGAAAATAAATGTGTACTGCAAAGTTTGTTATTTTCATGGGCTATAATCCATGATTTTTGTGATTTTCGTTTGTTTTGACCATTTACAAGTGTTCATGCGAACTTCAATATTTGTGATTTTCATACGCTATAGGCGATGATTTTTGTCCATTATCGTTCACTTGACCCAATGACAATTTTTTTTAGTTTCAGCCTAATGGCAAATAATTATATGTATTTCAAAATTTGTGGTTTCATGGGCAATAACCCACGATTTTAGTTTATGTCAGTTTGACCAACTAGCAATGAAATTTTCTTTCATGGGTTTAACCCAAAATTTTGTCAATTTTTGTTCTTCGACCATTTGGAAAATAAAAATGCATACTTCCAATTTTGTTATTTTCATGCGCTATAGTTCATAATTTTTTTCCATCTTGTTCCCTTCAATCGTTTAGTACTTAGTTCTGCAAACTTTAATATTCGCGATTTTTGTGGACTATGAGCAACGAATTTGTCCACTATCGTTTATTTGACCAAGTGATAATTAATTATGACTATTTCAAAACTTACGATTATGGTGGGTAATAACTTATGATGTTGGCATGATGTTGGCATTTTTTTCCGTTTGGTCTTAATGGCTAATAACTACACATACTTCAAAATTCATAGTTTTTATGGGCTGCAATACATGATTTTAGTCTTTGTTAGTTTCAACCCAGTGACAATTAAATTTTCTTTCATAAAAAATAATTTTCATGAGCTTTAACCCATGATTTTTTTGTCAATTTTCGTTATTTGACCAAATAAATAAATTTGCGTACTTCAAAATTCATTATTTTCATGGGCAATAGTTCATTATTTTGTCCATTTTGTTTGCTTCAACCCTTTAACAATTAATTGTGCGAACTTCATCACTCATGATTTTCATGTCCCAAGTCGACGATTTTGGTCCATTATCGTTCATTTGACCCAATAACAATTAACAATGACTACTTTGAAATTTGTGATTTTGGTTGGTTACAATGTTACAGAAGGCGCTAGGCGTTCGAGCCTGGGCCTAGCGCCTAGACGCCTAGGCGTTTGCCTATTTATTAATTTATTTAATTATAACAATTCACAAAAATATGTATTAAGTTTATATAAAATCGCAAAAAAAAATAAATAACAAGCTTAGATCCATAATCAACTATGCATAAATACTAAATAGTCAAATTAGTAACTAAATACTAAGAAACATCACCATGACCAACATAACAAGTCATGGCAATAGTAAATACCGCAAACTCAAAAGTCTAATCATATAATC
>JBAKGM010000001.1:41469590-41485174 GCA_037177215.1 Asparagus racemosus
TAAAATTTAACAAGATTAGACTAAAAAACAAAAATTAACTAAAAGTCTAAAATTAACTTAATTCAAGTATTCAACTAATTAAACTAATTAATTGAACCAACTTGAACAAAATCAACTACTTAAATTAAAAAAACAGTTCATAACAGTTCATAACAGTTTTAACAGTTTAAAAATTAAAAAAATGTAAAAGCTCACCTGACGGCCGGCGGGAGGCTGTACGGCGACGGCGGGAGTCTGGCGAGGGCGGCGGAGTTGCGGCTGGGATCCGGCGAGGCGACGAGGGCCAGGCGAGGCGGCGGGGCTCCGGTTGGGGTGTGAGGGTGAGAGAGAGGCAGTGAGGTGAGGCGGCACTTGATGAAGGACTGGGAGTGAGAATTAGGTTTAGGGTTATTATTTGGGTATAGGTTTCGGGTCGGTTACGGGTTTAAATTTGTTTCTTTTTTTTACCATTCAAAAAGCAAGGCGGGCTGCCTTGCCCTAGGCAGCGTCTAGGCGCCGCCTAGGTGGGGCGGCCGCCTAGGCCAGCCGCCTGGGCAAAATTTAGGCGGGCAAGCGCCTGCCTACGCCAAGGCGTCCGCCTAGGCCGATTTTATAGGATATGACCCACGATTTTAGTTTATTTTTGTTGGTTTGGACAAAATGTCAATTAAGTTTTTTCCATAAAAATGCAACTTTCATGGGCTATAACCCATAGTTCTGTCCGTTTTGACCATTTAATAATTAATTGTGTAAAGTTTAATATTTTCAAAATGAGAGGCTTTGGGTCTGCCATGGCCATTGTAGATGCCGACGTAGGTTGCTGATGGAGAGGTGAAGATATGACAATGATCTTTAAGTGAGGAGTTTGCTTGGACGACGGGGATGGAGAAGTCACCAGAGGAGTGAGGCTTCAGGATGAGGTGCCATAGGAGGTCATCACTGGAGTTCAGGTGGCCGAAGCAGCGCTCTAGAGGACAAAACAATGATCGGAGCATTATCTTCTTCTCTCTGAAGACCAATTATGGTTTTTACTCTCTTTTTTCTCTATTCTGTCGGAATAAATGTTGGGAATTTTTAGGGTGTGACTTTGACATTTTCTTTGCACTTCATAGCTCATAGTAGTATGAGTGCAAATAATGAGAACCAATGTTACAAAAAAGGATTACGAGGCCGCTTAATAGGCCGATTAAGCGTGATAGCAAGCAAACCCCGCAGGAAAATGAGAAAGCGCCCTATTATGCGGTGACCCGCATAATCGAGCGTTTTTTCATGCGCCCGCGTAATTAGATTATGTGGTCGTTTTTAAAAAAAACGGGTATCTCAGTTCAAAACCCGTAACCCATAACTTATTCCCATCTAACCTAAATCCCTAAAAACTGCTTTAAATTGCCTTGGATGTATGGATTGAACTTTTAAGCAGTCAACTAGTAATTGATCGTTAAATTGCATGTTCGTTGGTTTTTTCTTAGTGTATTTTCTATTTTCTAGAATTTTATGTATTTGAACAAATGCTAAATTATTAAATATATATTAAAAATTCAAGAATGCATAATCCTGCGTAATCCGCTTAATCAACGGTTAATCTGGTTAATCACTTAAAGCTCCTGAATCACGTAAATAATAAAACATGTTTTTGAACGTTGCTGAGAACAAAGAGAAAAAAATACGAAGCAGTAAAATTTAGTCCCACATCGGAAGCCGTACAATGCAAATACCGAGAATAAGGAGGAAGAAATGTGGTAAAAAATTTTAGTCCGACATCAAAAAGGAGAAATTTGTTTCAATTGTTTATATTCAAAGAGCTTGGCATTGTAGACTACGTGGGGATGGTGGGCCATGGAACCTCATCATAACCCAAACCTTGTTAAAGAATTGTTCCAATTTGTATATTTTCAAATAATAGAAATTATGTCTGGGTGTTGTGTGTTTACTCAATATTCCAACATGTAAATGAAATATTGACGTCTCGTAGGTGCTATTCAGATTGATATTTTCTCACCTCACTTAAAACATCATCCCCACTTTTTTGCCACATGTAACCTTTTTAAAAGATGTTCTTTTACTATAGTTTGCTTATTAGCTCATTCTCCTTATCACACTTTCATTCTTCTTGTTTTGAAATTGCATTCATTTAGCACCTCGGTTTCATTCATAGCGTGCATATGCTTGTGTAACATTAAACTTTAGTCCATAATTTTTGTACAGTTTGTTCGTTTCAGCCATTTAACAAGTAATTGCATGAACTTTAATATTCATGATTTTCATGTGCTATAAACCATGATTTTTATCCATTATCATTCATTTGACCCGATGACAATTAGTTATCGCTATGTTAAAATTCACGATTTTGGTGGGTTATAACTCTGATGTTGGCAATTTTTACTCGTTTGATCGTAATGACAAGTAATTATGCGTACTTCAAAATTTGCTGTTTTTATGGGATATAACCCACGATTTTAGTTTATTTTCATTAGTTTAGAGCAAATGTGATTTACATTTGCTTTCATAAAAAAAGTGGCTTTCATGGTGCATAACCTGCAGTTTTGTCAATTTTCGTTCTTCGACCCAATGGAAAATAAATATGCGTACTTTAAATTTTGTTATTTATGTGGATTGTAGTCCATGATTTTTTTTCTTTTTTTTTGTTTCAACCATTTAGCAATTAATTTGCGAACTCCAATCTTCGTGATTTTCATGTGCGATATCTGACGTGTTTTGTCCATTATTGTTCAATGAACCCAACGACAATTAATTATGATTACATCAAATTTTGCGATTTTCGTGGGTTAAATCCATGATTTTTGCAATATTTGTTTGTTTCCTCCCAAAGTTTATTAATTATACTTCAAAATTCGCGATTTTCATATATACTAATCCACAATTTTAGTCTATCTTTGTTAGTTTCAAGCCAGTGGTAATTGGATTTTCTTTCATTAAAAATCGCTATTTTCATGGGCTGTAATCCACAATTGTATAAATTTTCGTTTTTCAGCCATTTGGAAAATAAATATGCGTACTTCAAACTTTGTTATTTTCATGGGCTATAATCCATGGTTTTTGTCTAGTTTGTTTGTTTTGACCATTTAACAGTTCATTATGCAAACTTCAATATTCATGATTTTCATACACTATAGCTGACGTTTTTTGTCTATTATCGTTCATGTGACCTAATGATAATTAATTAAGTCTACTTCAAAATTCGCGATTTTGATGGGTTATGACTCACGATTTTGGTTTTTTTATTCATTTCCTCCCAATATCAAGTAATTATACGTGCTTCAAAATTCGTGTTTTCATGGGCTATAACCCGCGATTTTAGTTTGTTTCGTTAGTTTGGACCAAATGTCAATTAAGTTTTCTTTCATTAAAATTGTGATTTTACAAAGGCTATAACTCACAATTTAGTCAATTTTCGTTCTTCGACCAATTGGAAAATTAATATGCGTACTTCAAACTTCGTTATTTCCATGGGCTATAAGCATGATTTTGTCCATTTTGTTCGTTTCGACCATTTAACAAATAATTGTGTGAACATCGATATTCGCGATCTTCATGGGTTATAAGCCACGATTTTTATCCATTATTGTTCATTCTACGTACTCACAATAAATTATGACTTAAATCGCGATTTTGGTGGGTTATCTACCTCATAATGTTGGCAATTTTTGTTCGTTTGATTCTAATAGCAAGTTTCATGGGCGATAAACCCATGATTTTAGTTTAATTTTGTTAGTTTGGACCAAATATCAAATAAGTTTTCTTTCATAAAAAATCGAGACTTTAATGCGCTATAACCTACAATTTTGTCAATTTTCGTTCTTCGACCCAATGGAAAATAAATATGCGTACTTCAAAATTCACTATAGAAGAGAAATATGTATAGGTTAGAAAGCAAAAATGCCTTTTCAACAATAGGTACGGACAACAAATGAACACCAGGTATCTTGCATGTGTCACTGTTGGATCTTGCATGTGTCACTGTTGGATGCACGTTGAACATGGACACAATCTTCAATGTGCATGAGTGTAACACAATGTACATGCTTGTAGTTATCATTTCATGGTTTATGATGTTTTAATCCAGGATACCCGAAATCTAAACCATTAATCTGGACAGCTCTAATATTGGATTTGGAAACCCGTTTTAGTGATAGATCAGGTTATCTTCATCCGCAGAAAGCCCTCTTGTACATGCACCTGTTAGTAACTGTGTGAAGTCTAGTATATGATAATTATGCTGGGGTTATCAGATATGAGTTACCATCTATTTTAGCAAAATGAACTGTCAAAAGATAGTAAGTGGTGAGGTCCATCTATTTCCATGTGACTAGTCTCTCTGCCGCCTCATACTTCTTTTTTCTTTACTACACATACTGCTGAAATAATAGCTTACATTCATTATCCAATCCCGATCTTTTGTCTTTTGGTCGGCGCAGCTCTTGTTGATACTCTGGTGGCTAAAACCAAGGCATGGGAGGCTGATCACGGCATAACATTCACATATGATGGAGTATCTCTCCTGGCAATGCTTGATGAATACACCATGCTCAGGCACGAGAGAGAGGAAGAGAAACGAAGAATGAGGGTAACCTAACATAAAACACATTCTCTCCCTCTCCTTAACCGAATAAAACAACATCAAACTCCATTTTCTACTTCATTACAGGATCAGAAGAAGTTTACCGAGCAAATGAACACCGAACAAGAAGCCTTGTTCGGCTCCAGGCCAAGCCCTGCTCGACCGGTGGGACCCAAGAAGGCAGCAGGCCCTCGTGTGAACGGAACACCAAATAGGAGACAGTCTATGAGTGCTAATCAGAATGGTAGCAATGGAGTAAGATCAGCGAGTAGAGACGGGAGGAGAGACAGCACTAATCGTCCAGCAGCTCCAGTGAACTATGTGGCCATTGCTAAAGAGGATACTGCTTCACATATTTCAAGCACGGACCCAATTCCTGCTTCTCCATAAAAATTTCAGAGTTAATAGTATGTGGTACGTTGCAGTCTTACGTAAGGTTGGAAATATGTTGTTATAGTGGAGAGTTATAGTGTAGAATCTGTGTAGTTTACGCAGCTGTCGGCATAAAAGATTAGTATTGAACGGAGGTTTTAAAATCTAGTTCAAACTTTGCAATTTTTAAATGATTAGATGTCCTTTGTAGTGTTAATTGATATAACGGTTAATTGCATATACACCGCATGCATTATAGGGAGTTATCCAGTTACTTATCTGTAAACTTTTTCATTAGTTAGATCTCTTGAGGTCCAAATGGGTTTATATCACTGAGCGTGAGTCTTTTCGCAACTCATTGAATCAGGGGATCTCATTGTAACACGTTGACATCCCAGTGATGGGTACATACAATGAGGAGATAATTCCTTCAGAAGGTCAAATGCCAGTAAAAAAAATTTAAAATCTTCTTCAATAAAGAATTAAACTTGAATATCATGAAGGCAAAGAGACAAAGTTGATAAAACAAACATTAGATAGCCGCCAATCAAGAGAGAAAAAAAGAACACACTGATCCACTTAACCGTCTAAAGACAAAATGGGGAAAAAAAAAACAATGGTTTAGATTCTAACACGTCTTGTGATTGTGAATGTGGAGGCCATAAGGGCACAACTGTGACAAATAAAATTGATATGTAGTGGTCTTTTAAATTACACTACAATTCAATCATGCAGTAGTAAACACTATCTCCACCCAGCGGATAACGGTTTTCACAACGGAATCGCTCAGTTCGACCTAAAACGGGAAATTTGCTCGACGGCTTGTCATCAAGCGACGAGGTATTTTACGCCGATGACACCATGTAATATGCTTGACATATGGTTTTTGAGCGACACTGAAAATGGAATTTGGCATAAGGAGTATTGTGTCAGAACGTCTTTTATTTTATTTTATTCGTATTCGATTTTGATGATGGATAGGAGACCGGTGATGTTGATGAAATACAGTAGTGAGCTGTTTAAGAGACGGATGGTTTACGATCCAAGAGATGCAAGTTTTGAAGAGATTGAAATGAGGTATGTGGTTTTTGCAGTTTGCATGTACAGGGAAAATTTCAAGGCTTTGGAAGGTATGTACTCAAATTCTATGCTCATTAGTTGATAACTTGCTATTGGATAATTGAACTGCATAGGATTTAGCCCCAGAATAGCTTACTTCAAAGACTGCTGAAATATCAAATTTGTATGTCAAAGTTGTCTGTGGTCTCTATGTATGGTGAACAACATATATCATGTTAGACCGAGACCATTACCATTCTCCTCATTTTTTTAAAGCAAAGTCTTTAAATCAGAAGTTCATCGGTTACAGCAGGCATATGAAGAATTTGAGGTGAAGCCCCGCTGTTATCATTAGCCACTATTGTGAAAGCCCATGTTGTAACACTGGAAATCTTATATGGCTTCATCTCAGCTCTTGGAAATAGAATAAAGGGTAATGATTGCGGTAATTAGACGCTCTTTAATTATCAACTAATTGGAGAGGATCTGAATTCTTTCTTTGATCATTATTTTGAGTTTAAGTCGTAAGACCTCCTACTATATTCATGAATTGTAGTGTTGATGGTGTGGAGTATTTTCAAGGATTTGTAATTCTGTTAGTTTATTTCTCCTTTTTGTGAATGCATATGGTCCATGAAAGCAGAGTTTTACATGAAGTAAACACAAAGTTTTCGAACCAATCTCAAACTTATTATTCTTTGAATCTGACACATTCCCAACCTCAATACCTAATTATTACAGGAGACAAGGACCAAATTAGACACCAACTCCATTGTTGTGTAAATTAAAGCAAAATAATCTTATTCATATCCAATTCTGAACATCCCTAAGCATAAAAATATACATGTGCATGAAAGAAATGAGCCATCGCTTGGGGGAAACAATTGTTAAAATAGCATATAGGTATCATTCTTGTTTATAACTGGAGACGATTGAGGAGAAGCAGGATTCTCCTCATCTCCATCATATACCATCGCCTTCATTTCTCCGCTACTGCTGTCATCCTCACCATGTGTTTTGGGAACAAATGTAGTTGCAGATTTTTTAAACACTGAGAAAGTTCCTGTTTTTTCCTTCCTTGTTTTAAAAAAAAAAAGAACCCAGCCCGGAGTCGAAACCAAGACTGTAGGAGCCAGATTAGAGTGTGTTAAAAACTGAGAAAGTTCAGCATAAGAAATAGTTAATATGAATCGGCTCCTCACACCTAGATAACTATCAGCATAAGAAATAGTTAATTATTCTTGATCTCTAATACTGATGTGCGCGCTTCGTGATCCCATGTGGAAGAAGAGAGAAACTTGGGGATATACGAGGGAGGAAGATCGATAGTCTCCTTAACCGGTGACTAATTTGCGTAGGTTCCAGGGAAGACATGATAGCTACATTCGCCGCCAACCTGGGTAAATTGATTAACGAGGAAAGTCGTTGAAGATAACGAATGCCTGATCTCTTACCGTATATAAAGCTCAATATTGAAACGTTGTGTGCGCTTGGGATGGGGTTCGGGGGAGCGCCTGGCCCGCAGAATTGAAGCTCACAGAGGGCATGTCGATTGGCCTCAACACTCTCCACGCTGAAGCTTGCGACACGCTTGCCAATTGCGCCAGTGGACTCATCAGCTGAAAGAATACCCTTCCCTTGGGTGCCAATGTGAGCTGCATTGGCGATAAGCTCGTCTGCAAGACAAGGATAATTGTAGATACTCCAAAATGAAATGCCACGCAACAAGCAAAGTTCAAAAAAACTGGACAAGCTAGCACAAGAGCACAGCGCTGGTAAACAACTAACATATCAAAGCTACAGAATACAAACAACGTTGCGTAAAACAGAACAGCAATGAAGCTCACCTACATGCATGACTGCAGGTATTTTTAGCATATACCACCACTCTGGAGCAACAGAATCTACCCGGTCATCAACAGTTGCAATCCAAACTAACATATATAGACTTCATGTTTATTAAGAGCAACGTCCGACGAAGCGTGGGAATGCTGTTTATCATCAATCCACAATAGATGCTTCATGCATTGATTGCAATGTACATTCACTTAAACCTGACTCCAAAGTTTTCTCGCTTTGTTATTTATGTATCACAAGTTGTATTTTGTAGCAGAAAAAATTATCATATGCTGTTAAAAAATTGACATGGTAGTACCATCTATCATGCAAACGTAAAAAAATTAGAATGTTACGGAATGGTATGGAAATTACAACAAAATAATGGAAAGCAAAGGCCAGTGTAACGTGGTAAAGACAAGTTACACAACAAAAGACATGCTTAGCATGATTTCTAAAGTTTAGAACTAAGCATAACTGAACCTAATAAATAAATCAACGAGATGGAGAAAGAAGCCAAGATTCTTCACATTTTTGTATTGAAATTAAAGATAATAAATAAATCAACAAGATAAACAACATGGAAATTAATCTTAATGCAGATCAAATCAGCAACTTCATAAATTGTTTCAAATGCCTTTTTTTTTTGTGGAAATCAGCGCTAATGCATTAAGCACGCACTCATATGAAACGCTTTACTGTCAGAGGAACATATAGTTCCACCTTCTAAAAGGTAAGCTGCACAAACCAAGTGAGTGATCTACACTTTTCAACTTGATCTAACCTTTTTTTTAAAAAAATAAGAAACTTGATCTAACTTTCATATGACACATCTGCACAAAATTTATGCATTTTCTAAGATTTTTAGCAGTTCATTTACCCGATCGCCAAACAAACGGCTTTTAGATATAGAACAAACGGAAACTCAACCCGTGGATAGATTGCATAGTTTACAAAATGCATATACACATAGATCCCATGACGTTAGATGAGGAGGAAAGGTGTTAACTTCTCTTATGTTAGTTTTTTTAATTACATTCAATTTTGACGGTGGAGATGGATTTTATTTTGGCAAAATTTCCCTCCATATTTACGATTTCTCAGTGTTTAGATTACTAAGCAATTTGAAACCTTTGAGGGCCAATAACTAGTTATCCAAAGAGAAAAAGAAAAAAAATGGCCAAGTACGTCATTTGCACTGGATATAATAAAGGGTTAACAAGTCACAATCCCACCCTCGACAAAATACTCATGAGCATGCTCAAACGTACACACAATTTTCTTATTTTTGCAAGACTTAAACCTGCCCTACGAGATCAGTTCCCTTTAAGCCCCACATCCCCTAGAACAAGCGTATATGGAAACAGAAACTTAGGTAGTTGGAGATTATAGAGAGCTTAATGCACTTTAAACCCTCTGTGATTGGCATCATCTAACATCACCTTCAACAATTGCAGGCTCTTCTAAAATATGAAATATCCACAATTTACCCAAAAATAGAGTCTTGCAGCTTTAACAGCATCAACTCAAGTCAAAATTGAAAATACAATAATCAGTAGAAATCACTTCCATTCGTTTCCGGCTAAAACAGAGTTTATAAGTCTCACTGTCATTGAAAAATTTCAAAATACAATATATACCATCTATGATGTGTGCACATTCTGCAGACCTAGAATAGTAACCAGTTGAATACAGAAAGTGAGAATGCTCCACATACAGCAGAATCTGAGGTTAAAAGGTTAATTTACATATAAAGAAGTAATAGACATCAGAAAATTTAAATAATTACTGGTATAGAACAATTTACATTTATTCTAAGGATACCCATAACAGATGAACGATTAACAGATACGACAGAAATTTTAAGCAATTACAAATTCACTGTTCCTCCTTGCTTTGGAAAAAATCAATCCTGGTGATGTCCAAACTCTCCTTCGGATACAGTAATACGGAATAGCTCTTCTTTCAAAGTTAAAGACAAGAATCTGCACAATAAAATTCATATTAGAAATCTACCTACTATCGCATTGTAGCTCCACGAATGGGCTTAGACAAACCTTGTATCAAATATCAATTGCTCATATAAACAATATTTTAAGAAAAAATTTAACTCCTACGCTGCTGAGTAATCTGGATAGCGCTCAAATCATCAAAGAAATTTTACACGTCATGTATCACAGGATAAAGATCACATCTGTCCTGGATTACTCTAAATGGCTGGAAGGATCTATAGCGCACCAAATAATCATTATTTAAGGGAAATTGTCCAGTTACTGACATTTACAAAAAATTAATGTCTAATTCCTGGCTGCCAGGTTGTTTTGATTTTCTTATCCATATAGCAGTGTCAAAGGACCTTGCTGCTATACCAAAACTCCAAAGTTGTGGTGAGGGCTGTGGGGTATAATTTTATATGTTAAGAGGCCCCCTCAGGTTGAGGATCCTGCAACCTAGACTCACAAAGCAGTATCCATTTTCTTTTAAAATTCGACTTAAATTTCAGGCCAATAAGACTCGAACCTAGATGGCTCTAATACCATATGAAAGGCCTGCAACTGTACCAAAACTCTGAAGTTGTAGTAAGGATTCAGGGTTATAGTTTTATATTCTAACAAGCGGAAATCTACATTGCTGTTATCTCCTGAAGCAAACAAGCAACCAATTGGGGAAATTATCTTGCCCCGTCATTTATCAAAAATCAAGTTCTTTGACCAATATGCTTTACCAAGCTGAGCTGACTTGATGCGTCATGATTAGGTATATCCTACAGCTTTAAATATTGCTTAAAGATCCTGTAAATGGATTTCGTATGTAATAATTTAATAAAATATTTGCTATATCTGAGGACATTTCAATACCTGAAAAATCAAAGATAGATGCTCTGTTGTCAAAGACGTTTCATCAGAAAATTAGAAAAAAGAAGAGTATTTACAATGTCTATTGATTTAGAAGCAAATGACATGACGATAACTAAGGAATAGCTGAATGGACAGACTAGACTATGAACAAGAAGCAATGAGATATATTGCATGAATATGTACCAATATCTAATACTTGACACTTGATGCAGGCTCAGGTGAGATGATGACAGGCAGCCCACAAAAGGATGGGCCTGCTGAGGCATTTATTACAGGCAGCCCAGTCCAAAGTGATGGATTCACTAGCGAAGGTCAAATGAGATTTGGCCCAACTGATCACCCCGTCCCAGTTAGCCTAGCTCATTAATTCTGATATTTTCTCATTCAAGTAGAACCCTCTTGATCCTAAACCCGACCCAAACTCCAAGACTAACCTCTCCCACCCCCCCCCCCCCCTCTGTATATGGGTTGGGAGGGCCCGACTCTCTCTCCTCTCCGTCAACTGCTCCTCGTCTCCTCAATCCTCTTCTTCACCCCCTCTCTCCCTAAATTTCTTCTGTATTTCTCTTTTGTTTTCAGTGGACGGATGTAATGATGGAGATTTTGGTGTTGTGAGTAGTTAAGAAGGGAAAACTAATTAATGAAATCAAATGAGGCCTGCTTGTTGTTTTGTGGCCTTCATCTGCAATCTTGTGCCGAGTTCTTGTGATTTCTGTTTTGGTCCTGGTTGTCAGGGCATACACCCACATTTTCGCTGTTGTTTTGGTGCTGGGTCTGTAGCTATGTGGGGCTCAGTGTACGAGAAACAAACATTTTCCTCAAGGTGAAATGGAACAAGGAACTACAACAACACTTCGTAGATACTTGCTTGATATTTTATATGATTCAAGATGCAGTGAAGCAGTTGCGCAATTGGGTAAATTTTACAAAACCCCCTTCAACATTGGGGGTTTTGCACTTGACTCCCAAGTCCCGGTGAACAGTAAAAGTTCCATTAAACACTCCTAAAGTTTTCCCACTAAACCCCTGAATATAACATTATCATCTCTGATGTGGCACATGCCAAACACGACAAAATAATGAAAATAACCCTCAGGAGAAAAAAAACCCCATGTATCCTTTTAATTTGTTTTGTCAATAAACCCATCATACTTTCCAACTTTTCAAATAATACCCTAAATTCTCCGAGTACTAGCAACCAGTGATCCCCCATCGCCGGAACATGCTGCTCCAAAAAATTCATCAGATTTAGTAGATGCATGGGCAAGAAAGCATAACCACCTATTATGTCCTGTCACTTTAAACAAACATCATCCATCTCAGCTTCGAAAGAGTGATTCAAAATTTGGAAAGTCTAGCATTTACCTCGGAGATCATACTGTAAGTAACCACACATACATTTCTACCTATATTTAAATTTTTTTTGTCAAAAGAAAGAGTCATAGCTCGAAATTTCAATTATACATATTGCAAGAATACTCAAGAAATTAAGCATAAACCAACAAAATTTCATGATAAATCATACTTAATTAACGTCAAACTCTAGTCAAAGTGATTAACTAGATCAAATGCTCTACTATTCTAAAATAACTTCAAAAAAACTGTTCACATAAAGCTAAAATCTACTGTAAAATACAGCTAGTCCAGTCAACAAGCATTTTGTTTGGTTAATTTGGTTGCAGTTAAGCTGACGTTTAGAAATTTACAAACGTTGCACCAATCCCTACAGTTGGTAAAAGTTAAAAGTTGCATGTGAAAAGAAGAGGCTCTACCTTGTAAAGTCAGTCTAAAGAAACTCCATCTCTATGTTATGCCTCTTCATCTCTGTAGCAAAAAAGTTTTAATTTATGTCATACATAAACCATATTGCTACTACATAGAATTGAAGAAGAGAATGGAAGATAATTTATACAAAATACTCAATCACTATGAAGGTACAGTATGCAACTGGTTTGGAGGAGAACATGTAACTCCTCCATGATATTAGTTTCAAGAAATTTAGAGATGGGAGTAATTCAAACCACCATGCCTAAATTATACATGGTGTCAGATCACACATTGCCAAAGGACAGCAAGTTCCGCTAAATCACTTATTTTGATAACGCAAAAATCAATTCCATAACAGTACTCAATTAAGAGATGTATTGGCTAAAGTAGAATTGCAAGACTTACATGTCAGCCTGGCAAAAGAGTCAGAGCAAGCTTAACAAAGTAAGCCATAGCCAAGGACCAGTCCGAACAGTATGAGATACAACTTAGAAACAAAACTGAATTAAACAAGTCTTTCGAGCTTAAGCTAGAAAGAGGAATCTCATTCGAAAGGTTCCTGCAGCCAAAACAAATAACCCAATGAAAAGTGTAGAGAAAGAAAGACGGCAATAGAAGATGGAAAACTCTGAAAACACATTAGTGTCACCTTTCAACACTATTTATAGCCGATTTCTTTCATCAAATGACGATAGCTTCTGCCACGTATGATTCTTTGCCATAAATATGGTATGGAATCATAGAAACCCATCTGCATCCTTTCCTGAACAAGCCTGAAATCCAATCATAAAGATTAGGCGATAAACCTTTAAAGACCATTCAAATAATAGATGGCAAGTTAGTTCAAGAAGCTTACCATCTGGTAAGACACCTCTGAATCCCTCGGGTGATTGGACGAATAAAAGATGGATCTCTCTGAACATATAATAACCCAACCTAAAAAAGAAAGACGCAGGCATTGATAACAATATTACTGCAAGCTAATCAGACCAAAAATTCCAAATCAATTCGAAAGGATACTGCTGTGTACCTCCATCATGGCAACTGCTGAAGGATCATCCAGTATCTCAAGGCTATAATCAGCAAGATAATTCACCTGGCAAATTAGACAAGTGCCGCAACATAAAGTACACTTTTTGAAGACAGAGACTTGACAATAATTTGATGAAGTGCTTAAAAATAATGATGTAAGGTTTTTAGTGAAAAGAAAAATGATTGCGCTAAACATGAAGAGGCTCTATTAAAACTAATACACCAGCAAAGTCTAAATTCAAGAGAACCTACCATTCTCAAGTGACAAAGTTACTAAAATATCTAGCTACAAGCTTCTTTACCCTCTTGCCTAACCAGAAAATCTTCCTGAATTTGCTTTAATAATCTTCATTCTTTAGAATGGAAACAGCTATCATCTAAGTATACTGTTGGCTAAAGGGACCCACTTGAGACCTAGTGGCTTCAAAGAAAAAGATGCCAAAAACTACCTTCTCTTCAAAAATCCTAGTGTTTTGACAAGCTACCCAATCGTAACATGATAAGGCATATATATTAGTCCGCTCAAACTGAACCAGCCACCCTGTTTTTTCACTTTGTTCTGAGATGTAACATGTAACTGTGTCAGGATCATCATGCAAGAAGTCAAATTGGTAAGGGATTATCCGGCAAAACAGGCAGTTATTTCCAGAATACATTCAGTACAAACAGTAACAAGCAAGGGATGAAGGAATTAATAAACCAAATATCCTCACATTGTTAACGGGAAGCATCTTTATTCAGCAGGTGTAAAAGGTCAATTCTGTGTTACAAACCACAGTCAGAGGCTCTCATTTTCCTTTACGAATGGGATGGCAAGATAATACCTCTCATTTCAAAGCATCAAAATATAGCTCAAGGGGAAATTGCAGAAAAAACCATTCAGGGACCAAATAAACAGAAACGTTTTTGGTTGTGGCACGTGATTGGGGCAGTTTGCATCCTTATGTCATCAACATCAACACCCCAACTCTTTTCCTATTTGGAGATCACCAACTGATCATCCAAAAATAAGCAGATTGCTCTAGGATATCACTATTACTAGCCATCTACAAATCTTAGAATCAAGCATAAACTGGTTCAATACATTGGTTCAAGGAGAAAGAAAAAATTATTGCACTGCCAATGTGTTAGAAAGTGCTCGACATTTCAAGCGCTGGTCATAGCGCCTAGCACCCTGGCGCCTAAGTGTTCAGCACCGAGAGAGGAAGATTTTTTTAAAAAATCAAAATCAAAATCATATCCTCAAGGTTTTATCTGAACTTGGATCGAGTTCTGATGTGATCCATTTTAACCTGACGAGTTCTTTTCACCCGTTGTTATGCTTAAGCGGGCAATAAACCCCTTTTGACACAGTGAGTCCATGTAACTGGCCCATGTTCGCCTAGGAACCGTTTAGGAATAGGCAGGCACACAGACCGCTTTTTAAAACAATGTGCACTGCCATTTATATTTTAACCTCTGGTAAGCCTTTTTCATCGAACTGGAAGTGGCCAAGGAGTACTAAATGCATGAACATTTGAAAAAGTTTATGATACTTAAGCAAGAAAGGGCAAATAAAGATGCATGGATCAAATGCACTTAAGTAAAGAAATAGATGACAGGATGGTGACAGAATATCATGCAAAAGCAGTAGGCTGGTGAACCTTTAAAGAAACTGCATAGTGCATACAAATGATAGCTTCTGTCATGCCTTTCAAATTCGAATTCATACTGTCTGAACTCTGGGTGTTTTGGATCTTCCTGATAGTATTGTCATGTTCAGTGGTTTGGTTGACATATCCAGCAAACAAAGATTATGCCGTTTGAGTGGATTAACAAGGCAATTTGTGGCAAGAGCTGGGAAATGGTTCCTCACACTTAAGTAAAATTCTACAAAGACCTTATAATGTGTAACCATATAGCCTAGTGTGGAATCTGAACATTAACAGCAAATATTTTACCAGCAGTAATCTATTGATCAAATGCAGTTCTTATTAAAATACATTACAATAACAGATTGCATTCCTCATTTACCACGGAGCTAGGTTACCCGGTCACTTCATCTAGGCTCCCATATCCGTGTCCGTGTTCATGTCCAACACTCCTTGGACGTTTCTTCAATA
>JBAKGM010000001.1:41489995-41511337 GCA_037177215.1 Asparagus racemosus
GGGTTTGGGTTTTCGTCCCCCCCCCCCCCCCCCCCCCGCCCCGCCCCACCTGAAAGAAATCGACCTCTGCGGCTCCCGACAACAACTTGACAAGCAAAACCGGCCAATCCGTAGCTGAATCCACCAGCGACCTCGAGAACCTCCCGCTCCGATTCATCTCCCTCACCGCCTCCTTCCTCCACTCCTGCATCGTCACAAAAACCTCCTTCGCAACCCCAAGCGCCGCCTCCGCCTCCTTCACAAACGCCACCTCCTCCACCGCGCACCTCCGCCTATCGTCTCCCACAGCGACCTCCGACCCGGCGCCGATCCGTACCGATCCAATCCGGTCGAAGACTGCCCTATGCCAGAGCTTCGACTCGGACCCGCCGTCGCGGCCGGCGAGGCGGCGGAGGGCGGTGGAGACACCATGAGTCTTGGCGAGGGCCTTAAAGACATCGCGGGATGAGATGGCGCCCATCTCGATCGCGGACCGAGCTAGGGTTTCGAGGGAGCCCTCGATAAGAGATCTCAGATCCAGAAGCGGCGACGGAGAGTCGAAGGTCCACGAAGGAGAGGGGTTGAGGTCGACGAAGGCGGTGAGGTGGGGCCCGCGATTCCATTCGGGGAGGAGACCTGCGATGAGAGAGGGAGAGAGTTAGGGTTAGGGTTTTAGAGAGAGAATGGCTAGGGTTAGGGTTTTAGGGGGAGTGGGGTATTTATTACGGGAGCGGAGGAGGGAGGATTTGCCGGAGCCGCGGGGTCCGTGGAGGAGGAGGGGCTGTGGGACGCGGTGGTGGTGGGCGTGGTTGTTCAGGATCGTCTCGAGGAGAGGGCGGGGGATTATCCGCCATGGCGGCGACGGCGGCCGCGCCATATTTTTCAGCGCTGGGAATGCTGGGGGCTGGGATTGGATGAGTGAGAGCGTGTGTTTATTTGTTGGGTTTTTTTGGACAATGAGGCCCTCGCATATTTACTATTTTGATATTGGTCCCCAATTAGAAACATGAAGTACGCACTAAGCTAGAGCGTGAGCTACCATATTGCTTGTTTTTTTCGAAATGACAAAAAGAGGAGGATCAAATGTTTGAGCCATTTAAATAGCCACATCCACAAAATATCCATAATGTTTTGCACAACTTCCACCCTTCTACAACTCATTCATTAATTCGAGTTCGAGTGCATCAAACTCACCGTCAATCGCCTCGTGCTCCAAATTTCTTGTTACTTCCAAAACCCTTAGAATAGCCATAGCCTCTAACAATTATGATGAGCCAGAACTTTGTACTTCTATCAAACAAAGAAAGTATAACTTTTCCTCTATAATCTCTCACAACCACGTAATAGGGCCCCAATAGATGCTCCTGATTCAGCACTGTATTGCAATTGATTTCATGGCTCCAGGCCGCGGCAACAGCTTCCAATGACATTCATCAACAACCACACTAGTGGCCGGTGGTTGAGTTGCTCTCAGAAACTCATGTACAAAGTTCAAGGCTTGTTGAGCCGCCTATCTTGGACTCTTTCTCTGCTCTTCAACCCTAACACCATTTCAATTAGTCATATCCCCCACATAACTGCAAACACCCTCTCAGTCTCAAGAGGTTTACTCAATATGAGCACTTGGTGCAACCAATCACCTAACCCGATATGTATTAGATTCCATATTTTCACCAATAGCCAAGCCCCCATCCATACTTGATGTGAAAATTCATATCCAACAATAATGTGATATGATGATTCCACTGAAGTGTCGTTGCAAAGAAAGCAACCAAAGTTTCCACTAAGCTCTTTCGTACGGAGTGCCCTCTTGGGTTAGGAAGAAAAGAGCTAGCCAATCACCACCCAAATAACTTTGTTTTGGAGGGCTCTTGGGTTAGGAAGAAAAGAGCTAGCCAATCACCACCCAAATAACTTTGTTTTGGAGGGTAGTTTCAAGGCCTAAATAGCCTTCTAAAACTTAGGACTAATAAATTTATGTATATTCCTAAGCTCTTTTGTGGCCACCACATATCAGGTTCAATGCAACGTGGTAAACTGATTTCACACTAAAACTTGTCCTCAAACTAAATCTTGGTAAATAGCCTTCCAAACCTTAGGACTAATAACTTTGTTTTAGAGGGTTTCTTTTTTTTTAAAGACATTATCTCTTGTAAACATATCTAAGGCCAAACCACGGTCCATAAATATTTAGATATGATATTTCTTCATTTGTTTATAGTCTAGTTTATTGCACTATAATTTGCCAATATAACTTTGAAAAAGTATGTTGAGCACTAAAAGAATTTCATCAACCGGCAATAATTTTTTTTTTCTAACAAAGGCTCTTTTTAAAACTTTATTAGCAAAATCAACCTCTTTTTTGGTCACGACATCACGACTAGCCAAAAAGAGGTCGATTTTGCAAGCATAAAACTTTAAAATATACAGGACCACTAGTCTCATGTATTTAGTGGTTTCTAATTACACCCTAAAAATTTTAATTAGTCTCGTGTATTATCTGAAGTTTAATTAGCATGTGATTAGCCAACACTAATTACACGGAACTAGTAGCCCCCGTGTATTTTAAAAACTATATTTTCCAAAATCGACCTCTTTTTGGTCAGCCATAATGATGTAGCTAAAAAGAGGTCGATTTTGCTAATTACGTCTAAAAAGGGTCAATGTTGCTAATAAAGTTTCAAAAATGGTCTTTTTTTTAAAAAAAAATTCCCAAACAAGGGAGAATTTCATCACCCTTATGGCCTTCGGGCTGACTCAGATCGTAATCCAAAAGCCCAATAGGCCTTACTCCTCAATCCAACCTTCACACTCTTCGTGCCTGAGCAAGCTCTCAAGTCTCGATCCAGCTCTTCATCCACTTCGAAAAGACACAGAACTCGATTGAAAACCTAGGGTTTCAACAGTCAAGTTCTTGTTCCCTAAACCAATGGGATTGGGAAATAGAGGAGTCGTTGGGGACAAATGGTCACAGAGAATCCTCTGGATCTGTGCTCTTGGAAGCGCCATAAGTAATTCCCTTCCTCTTTTTTCTACTTAATTAACTTTATGTTTGTTCTTCTCTTTTCACTACTTTTTGTAGGTTTGTATTTTGTTGCTGTTGAGAGACAAGCGCAGAACAGGCAGCGGATGATGGCTGAAGGATTGAATAGTTTGGATGGAGATGGCGGGCAAAGTGGCGGTGAGGATGTTTGACCTAAAAGTTCCTGCTTTGAGCTTGAATTTTCTTGGTTTTTTTTGGAAATTCTGGTGATATGTTGTTATATCATCGATGAATGGAATAAAAAGTTGGAAACTTTTTTTTTAAAAAGACATAAAAAGGTGGAAACTTGCTGATTGGAGCATGTTCTGTTGAAATTTCAAAGTTCAAGTCTATATTTTGCAGTTTTATGTGCTTAAAAATTGCAAATTTTGGCATTGAGATGTTTTGATTACTCCATCTTGAGACAGTATGCCAGAACAAGGCAATATTAGGAGCTTAGCTATTTAGTGTTATCACATTTGAATCTTTATAAATGTTACTGGAGTGGATGCTAAAACTCTGACCTTGGGCCCTAATTTGTCGTTCAATTCACTGAAGCTTAAGGTGTAATCCAGAAATATGTACCCATAATCTTAGATATACATACGACTACATGGTACTTTTATACATTGCATCTCAGATGGAGGAACATAATAGGGAGTGTCTGATGGTTTAGAGATTAACATTTGTGTTGCTGGTTGAGAATCATGAATTAAATGAGATGCATGATGGAGCAAATTCTGATTTTGATCTTTTGTGCACATTGTAGATGACGATAATAATAAACTTTATAGCTGTTGTTATATTAATAAAGATAAGTGGATTGTCTTTGATAACTTAAGGTTTAGAATATATTACATTACATGTAATCTTTGAATCTAAGCTTACAAATGTGAAGTACATGTGGCTGTTGGTGCCAGCATGTATTGTTGACTTTCCCAACTTAGGGATGGGCACCAGAAAATGGAGTGTCACCTCAATTCATGGTTCAATGCTTGTTTAGTGCATGTTAATTTGGGTCTTAAATTTGATGGTACTGGCTGACAATAAACTGAAAAATTAGATTCAATGGACGGTAGATGAGAACTCCGTGCCAGTTGTTGTCATTGGTGCATCAAGACTTCAGGATATATGAAGGATGATGCTTGAGCATGGAGCTCGTCTGAACAAATTTTACTATATCTTTTGCGCTCAAAGTATGCTCCTTTCTTAAGGTTATATGTGAAGGAGAACAAATCCTCGCTATTTTATCAAATTTGGGTTCAATTCATCTACTTGTGCATGAATGACGTTGTTAGATATGCGTGCTAAGGTTAGGTTTATACAAGGATCAAAATATCTATACGGATCTATGCCAGAAAAAATTCGTACCCTGCCACTTCATGACTGCATGCGGTGCCAAGGCTGGTGTTTTGAAAGTTGCATAAAAGAGTTCTTGACGAAATGTCCTCGGGGAATTTCATGGACTATTAAGATATCTGCTTATATGCTGACTATGGAAATATTATTGCCTGATAATGAGATTCTGACCATATTCCACAGAAAGAGATTAGGTATTGGAATGCCCTGGTTGTTGGTTGTTCTCGTAGAGGAGAATGCATGAAGCTCTTCGGTGAGATGAGTTTCGAATTTATGAAAATTAATAAGGTCAATGAGGTGTTCTAATATTTGCAATGAAAGTCCATGGAAGACCTTTGTGCACAATTCAATGTTTGACGTGTGCTAAATGTAGCATTATCTCTGACACCCCACTAATAGTCCCATAGTGTGAGGACATATTAGTCGGTTTAAATGGTAAAGCTAGGGAGCCAAGTGCAACAATAGTTGATCATTTTTTATAGTGGATTGAGCTAAATAATGTGTTGCACTCAATGGGTCCCAGGGTTTACATCGCACCAGCAGGCTTGCAGGCCTGGAGTGTTACACTACCTACGAAACTTATCTTGAACCAAACCCCTGAAAGTTGTGGTGAGAGTTGAGGCTTATAACTCTATACTTTGACATACTTTTAGAATAGAGCCAGAAACACTTGACTGTGCTTTTCTCTAATATTTTCTGCTAGAGACCTGAGACAGAGTTACATAGAGGTGTTTAATTAAAGAAAGCAAAATAGCCAAAATGGTAGAATTCACATGGTTAGAGGTGAAGGATAAGGTTCGTGAATTCTTAATGGGAATACATTTCACGCTGGATCTACTTGGAACTGTTTTAGACCAGATATTTTCGCTTCTTATTTCATTTACAAATCTGCGAGGAGCCTGTGTTTTTATGGATTCCAGAGCAATGTTAAGAACACAGGTATGAAGGATATAACCATTTTTCTTGCATAGATTCTGCAGGTCAAAGTAAGTATAACTTTTATGGTAAATTTTAACAGCTGCGTTTCTTTTGCTAGTTGTAAGCACGTTAATTTGAACTGTTGCAGTAACAGAGGAAAGCTCAGGAGCAAACCCTTGCTCGTACCCTTGATACTGTTGAAAGTTGCCATTAGGAATTGAACTTGAGGTAATCTGCACGCAGGTGATAAGGTACCTGTGGCCTAAACAGAACCTGAGAGAGGCTTTGCTCCCGGTGGGGATCACTCTCAAGTAAAAACTTTCCAGTTCTTCGGCAACTATATTTCCCAATTTTCAGTATTTTCTTGTGTCTTGTGAACATTGGTTGATTTGTAAAACAGGGTTCAACTTAAACAATTTCAGTATTTCTTGTGTCTGCTTTATTCTCTCAGTTCTTAAAATTCTGGAAATGTTAAAAACATTCAGGAGGAGTTAATTAAAAAATATGGGCCCATGGAAAACTATGTGAGCTAATTAACTTGGAACAGGGTGTCAGAGGGAAGTAAATTTTGACAGACGTGGGAACAAAACTGTGTTTCCTTTTGTGTCATGGTTAAAATAATGCACCTGGTACCATTAATTTGAAAAGCTAACTGCCAAAACTTTAGCCTACACCAGAAACATGAAGTGAGCTCGTGGCGTGAACTGATCATTATAAAGCGGCACGAAAGTGATGCTTGGGAAAAGAAAGCTGACAAATTTTCATTGGTTTGTTGGTTCTGCTAAGGGCAACAAAAATTTACAGTGAAGAATTAGTTTGGAATAGATTGTTTATTAGTTGACGAATATATTGGAAATCACATCACCATAAGTAAGCACCTGATAACTATAAAGAAGTTCAAAATTTCACAGTAGAAGGGGGCGTATGTTTGATTGTATCAATGCTTGGAAAAGTAAAGAATGTGCTTGGTATTAATTGTCTTATACAAACTTCAAAAATCAAGTCGTTGGATAAACTAGTTGTGAAATCATACAAAGAGAGGTTGTCGATATTCGGAGGTTTTTAACTTGCCTTTGTATGGTTTAAAATAGCCTCACAATATTTTAGGTGATGATCACGTGAGATGTTTTCACATATATTTTATTTTATTATAAATTTATGATTTTACGCAATAAAAGATTGCTTGGGCCTAGTCACACTTAAATAGTTGTGAAATCAGATTAGATTTCTGCCAAATCCCGACAACCATATAAACAACATGAATGAAAACCGCTTTTTCATAAAAGAATTAGCAGCGTCAGAGGGGATCTTTTATGTCTACACAATAATAATAATAATAATGTTGGCATGCTGACTCCAAAATAAGTGTACCGTACACTTTGCTCTCAAATATTTATCTTTAGGGGCTGTTTGATTGCAAAAAAATTTTGAGGAAAACCTTGAAATAAGGAGACAAGCCTCATTTCTTTCAAATCTTGATTTTTTTGCTTTGGTTGAAGGAGGAAAATAAAGAAATGTTATAAATGTGAGAACCAGCGTAAGTGACTAACAATAGTGTTTGTGGACTCCAAAAGAAAGAAAACCCATTTCTTCCCAAAAAGTTGTGAAATGGGCATAAAAAGAGGGAAATGTGGACCCTACATTGTCCTTTATACCATTTCCTTGTTTTCATTTTTTAGTTTTCAACTTTTAAGGAAATAACCAAAAGCCCCTCAGTGTATTTCAGGACTTACACTAGGCCAATGGACTCACAGGCCTAGGGCATTATGACGCCCATAATTGGGGCTATAGACCATTTGAATAATAATAATAGTAAGCTGCTTTTTTTAAGGCGCGCATTAAGGGGCTATTACTTAACGTGTGCACCACTCACGTCTGAGAGTGTTTTCTCCATCGAAAATGGGAAGGAACAGAAAGTCATCGCCAGCTTCTCTGGCTTCTTTGATCTCTAAAGCTATTGCTCATTTGGATTTAGAGTTGGAGATCAGATTAGGGATACTAGTCCCAACAACTCAGATCTTTGATAATACAATGATTAATTTAATAGGGAATAGGGCTTCTTCATCTGGATCAAAAAACATCAAGCTATCTTAGCTAGATCTTCTAGACTGGAAAGCTCACCCCCTGTGGAATTGGGGAATTTGAGTTAGTGGGCTGTATTCTGAGGTACGTAGCTCAGGTTGATCTGGGGAAATCCCAATCTGGTGCTAATCGAGTTGATGGTCTTAATGGTAATGAGGATTTGGATAAATCTCAGTCTGATGTCACCAAGTGGATGGACCTAAGGGAAATGATGTTCGGGCTAATGGAAGTAAGCGGCCTAGTTGGCTTGATTTAAACGACCAAGTGGAGGATGAAGATAAGGATGATGATGATGATGATGATGAGGTTGCTTCTACAGAGATTAATGGTCAAATTGGGGTGATATTGACAAGCAATCAGAGGAGATAGAGAAGACGTATTGGCGAGATTTGTTCAAAGATAATAAAATGGCTGGTGCTGGATCATTAGAATTCATGAGAGCTGGTGATAGTGGTTGTGTTACATTGAATGAAGAAGAATGGCATGAAGGCTCTGCTATGTGGATTTCATCTCTAGTGGGCAATGTGCTAGGGTTGGTGGTAGGTTTCAAAGCTATGGACAATTATGTTCAACTTCATTGGGAAAAAATTTGGGAAGCCAATGCTGCTATTTCTCCATCCTGATAGATTTTTATTTCAGTTTGCTTCTGAAGAAGGAAGGTAAAGGGTAATTGGTAGTGGGTCTTGGTTTTTTAGAGGGAGCCTATTCTGCTTAAGCCTCGGAATATTAATTTTAATCTTAATTTATTTGAAACTAATGTGTTTCCCATTTGGATTCAATTGCCAAATTTAAGATTAAATTTGTGGACAGCGAAAGACCCATCAAAAATTGCAAGTGTTATTGATAAACCCATGTGTACTAATAAGCTTACCGCTACTAGGCATAGACGATCATATGCTAGAGTTTTGGTGGAAGTTTGTATGCATGCTACCTTGCCAGATTATATAGAGATCAAGGGGCCTAATTGTCAAGTTATAAAGCAACAAATTGTGTATAAAAATAAACCTAAGTGGTGCTCTATATGCAAGAAACGTAGGCATATTGATGCTTAATGTTTCAAGAAGAAATTAGTTTGGGTTCCTAAAGTGCAACATGAACCTATAAATCAAATGGATGTGAGGAAGAAACCTATGGAAAATGGGGTGCATGTTAATGCTGGGTCATACGTAGTTACTATGTCTAGCGGTGTTCAGCAGTCTCAAAAGAGCAGTGATATTGGTGTGCAGAAGACTATTTCTTCGTCCGGAGGTAGTAAGAGGTTGCAACAAACTCAGAAGAGAAATAATGTCGGTCCATCATTGAAAAAACCTCCTTATCTGAATGAGGTGTCAGTAATGCTTTTAATGTTCTATAGGAGACTCATGAGGTTCTTGTGGAGGCTACTCATGGAAATACCCAAGAGGCTGTTGAAAGCACCGATGAGGTACATAGTGAACTTATTAGAGGTAATGTCCTCCATAATCTCATTTAATATGTATATTTCTTTTCAGAATATTAGGGGCTTTAATAGCCCTCATAAGCACAAAGTTGTACAGAGTTTGTTTTTTGAGTATCATATTAAGTTATTGATTTAGTTTAAGGGCGCAAAAGAATAAAAGTAGTGATATGGTTGCTAAATGCTTTCCTAACTGAACCTGGTGCAATAATTACTCTTATGCTTATAATGGAAGAGTTTGAATCTTGTGGGATTCTGCTCTTATCAAGTAGATGTATTGGGGATGAGCGATCAACATGTTCGTTCATATGTTTCTGCTAGTAATGATTCCTTGAAGACTTATATCACATCAATATATGCTTCTAATGACTTGAAACAGAGACATGTTTTATGGGGGCTATATCTCACATCTTTCCAATCATTGATGGTCTATGATTGTTATGTGGTGACTATAATAATGTATTGTTATGTGGTGACTATAATAATGTTCTTGGGTTACTCTATCTAGTGGTAGAATGAATGTAGCTCTGTTTCACCTCTGCTAGACCGAACTAGATGACAAAATTTTAGGTTGGAATAAGTATTTATCTTATGTTAATAGGATGTCTTTGGTACGATCTGTCTTGTTTGGATTCAAGTGTTATGGACTAATCGATTTCTATTACCAAAATGTGTGCTTCAAGCTACTGATTCTACTTGTAGAAAATTCTTGTACGGAGGTAGAGATGAGAAGAATAAAGTGTCCCTTCTGGCATAGAGGGTTATATGGTGCAGAGGGTTGGAATGTGGCTTTTATTGCAAAAATTATATGGGACGTTCACTTGAAGAATGATGCTTTATGGATAAACTGGCTTTATGAGTCATATATGAAACATTCAGATATCTAGAGAGTGCAATACAAGGCGAATGATTCATGGAAGTGGAAGAAGATATTGAAGGTATATTGATTGTGCAGTTGTGTGGGTTGGATGCTTGCAAGAATATTATGGCTAGCTGCAATTTAAGTGGTAAGCTTCAGATCTCTCTTATTTATCATGACCTGTATAGAATGCCTAAAGCTTGTGCATGGCATCCCCTTGTGTGGGGGTCTTTGAATGTGCCAAAGCATGTGTTTATTGTGTGGCTTGCAATGAGAGTCCGCTTGCTTACTGAAGAAAGATTACTTAAATAGAAATTGATTGTCAGCTTGTTACTTTAATGGACAAGCTTCTGAATCTATTGAGCATTTACTATTTTGTTGTAGATTTGCTCATCTAATCATCACATTTTATTATACTTTTATACACTCATTATCTATTTTATTTTAATAAATTTAGCACTAATAATGTGTTTTTATCTTAATTTGTGGGAAATAAAGAATTAATGAATAAGAGTCTAAAGAATCAAGTTCTCTTATTTTTCAACCACTTATTGAAGCTCAAGATCAAGCCAAGAGGAGGGCCACAAAAGTATAAGGAATCAAGAAAAAGATCGGGATAATAAGGAATCAATTCTGTTATGAACTAATCGGTTCACCAACCGATTGGCCAACCAATTGGTCAACCGATTGATTCGTAACAATAACAGTGTATGGTTGAGATTTGTTTCTTGGAGCTCAAGATAAATCCAATAGCCCTTGCTAATTTTTGTAGGCTATATATAGAGGTAGAGGTTGAGGGGTTTGAGTGTGAAAATTTTTAGAAAAATTCTATTTGGAGAAAAGTGTTATTCTTAATTTAGAAGACTTTTCAAAATTATAAAGTTTTTAGTTACAATAAATAAAAACTTTTCTTCTCTTTTTAAATTTTCCTTCCTTCTTCTTTGTTGATGAAGATGAAGATGGAGTTTGCTTTCAAGGGGTCAACCCCTTGCCATGTAAGCTTTTAGTTTTCTCTTTTATTTTCTTATTTTAGAAATTCATGCTTTAAGATTTTATTTTCTTCTTATTTTTATATGTCTATAGATTGCATGTATTTCATGCATTGTAGTATAGATTTACTTTCATGCTCTTTTATTAATTTGTTGCTTTGTAGAATATATTCTCTTGCATTTTTTTTATAGTGTAGATTTATTTTTATGCTCTTTTATTTTTGTTAGTTAGATTTTCTTATGCTCATAGTTTAAATCTTTATTTTCTTATTCTTGTTCTTATTTTCATAGTTAATTTAATTTTCTTATAATTTATATCTCCTTCTTTTATGCTTTCTAATCTAGATTCTTTTTCCTCATTTTTGTTTTGTAAAATGAGTGACTAAATATTGTAGAAATTCTATAATTATATGAAACTAGTTTGATCTCTTTTATAATTTGTGGATTGCTCTCTAATGATTAAAATGATCATGTTTAGGATAATCAACTAGATAACTAATTGGTAGAAGAAGAATTTGATAATTTAGGCTTATCTTGAGTGGTATGACATGTTATGCTTATGAATTCTAAAATTGTTATCTAGTTGTTGTTCTTTTCATGAATGATGTTTTTCTTCGATGATAATTTGATAGACTATGCTTTCTTTTAGTATTTAGATAATCTTTGCTTAGTAAATCCAAAGTAAAATGTGATAAAAAGACAGTAGTTCATAAATCCTAAATGAAATCAACTAACGAACTCAATTCTAGATTCCTATCTTCTCTATTTGATTTCTTCTATTTTTTATTTGTTTTTAATTTTCTCTTTTTGATTCTTTTCTCCTCTTGATTTTTTTCTTTTCTATTTTCTTTGTTTCTCCTCCTTGTTTATCCTTTGTTTTCTTTTATTTGTTTATTCTATTTTTTTATTTCTCCTCCTTGTTTATCCTTTATTTTTTTATTTGTTCACTCTCTTTCTCCCCTCTTGTTCTAGTTTTCTTTTATTTGTAAATAATCACACACTCTCTATATCTATACGCTTTTGATCCTCTTTGTCCACACATATTTTTAGGATCCAACTTAAAATTTTTCCTACACGCCTTCCTCGTGGAATCAATATTATAACTATACTGTAACTTGATAGTTTTCTTCTTGTAACTTTAGTGCATGTTTATTATGCCCTTATTAAGTTTTGGCACCGTTGTCGAGGAAGGTGCTTGTAATTAGAATTTTTTCTATTTTGGCTCTTTGATTTGTGTGTTTTCTTGTGTAGGACTAAACTAGAAGATTGAAGCTTGAAGAATTACGATTGAAAATTTACTTGAAAAGATAAGTCCTCTTTCTAGTATTTTTTAATTCCACCCTTTAGCTAGTTTCTCACAATTACGAACAAATAAAGAAATAAAAACTTTCTCTTGTCGACCCTAATAAAATCCACCCTCCACTTGGACAACTACTAATAAGATAATAAATCCAAACAAGAGCTCTCTTTCTCCCATTTGTTGGATTGTTAACCCTAATTAAAAAAATAAAAAGAATTTCTTTTTGCATTCTTTTGCAGTCACTTTTAATTCTTAGAGTTGCATTGCATATAGTTAGTAGGAATTTACCAAAGCGATTTGAGCATTTCGATTTGAGCACTCACTTAAAAATACTCTTAAGAGCAAGACCTCCTTATCAAGATGATGTAAGGGATTTCTTCATTCTTTTCTTAGCCCACAAATCACTCACTCCTCTCTACACAAATCCAAACCTTTTAAAACTCATTAGACATTGGCCCCTAAGGACTCGAACTCATTAAGAAATAAGAGATCATTAAGGGAACTGGTTTAAGTTTTCTTGAACCCGTTAGTGTCTAAGGTAAGTTTTAGAGATTGTGTAAAATGCTTTGCAAGGAAAGATGTATTTAAATGGTTCTTGGCATCCCTCTAGTACTATCCTTACCTAGCTAACTGACCAAGTAAACTTTAATCTTTTCACTCAAAAAATTTTTAGTTAGGAGCTAGTCTAGTTGAGTATAGGCTTAACACTAGAATTAAAGATTTTTATTTTAAAGTGGTTGCTCTTGATTTATTTAGTTAGGTTTTTCTTTTTATCCTTCTTCTCTTCTCTCACTAATCTTTTAAGTCTTTTACTGATCTTTTGAGTCTTTTAGATTTTCCTTAAAAAAATGTAATAAAAAACTTTTGTTTGTTTTAGCTCTTTTTCCTAATTTCATCTATTGTTTAAAAAATTCCAAAAAAATTTACTTTAGTACATGCAAGTTTGGATGAGGGATAATACCAATCGATTCATCCATGTTAAACTAATTTTTGAAACTAAAGAAATGGCAAGTTCTAATCCATCTATTCTTTAAGACATGTGTTATCTTACTAGGAATAAAATTCCATCTTGTATTAGGCTACTCGATATTAATGGAGCTAATTTTGAGCTTAGACCGCACTTCATAAACATACTTTCTAAATTCTTAAGAAATGAATTCGAAGATGCTAGTATTTTTATATCCGAGTTTGAGAAAGTTTATCTTATGATTAATATTAGAAAATTATCCGAGGATGTGATTATGCTTAGATTTATCTTACTTGCTCTTAAGGACAAAGTTAAGAAATGGCTATATAGCTTATTCATAAATTCTATCTCAACTTGAGATAAATTTGTTACCATTTATCTAAAGAAAGTTTTCCCAATCCATAAAATGATAAAGCTTAGAAACAACATTCAGAATCTTAAAATAGTCTCAGGAGAGCCATTCTAGAAGTATTTTGATAGATTTAAGGATCTTCTTATCCGATGTCCTCACCATGCTCTAGAAAAGTGGCAATTACGCTAAATCATCTATGATGAATTGGATTATTCTTCAAAGACTTACTTAGAATCGATGTGTCAAAGAGATTTTATGAAGAAAAATACTGATGAAGCTTAGAAATTTTTAGAGAGTTTATCTAAGAAAACTATTCAGTGAGAACACTATGATGAAAGAGTTTCATCAGTTTCCCCAAGCAAATCCAGTGGTGTTTCTCTAGAATCAAACATAGCCTCTGAAGCAAAGATGGCACAATCCTGCATCGGTTAGAGGTCTTAGAAACTAAAGAATGAGCCCCACCTCAAATCATTCAAGTTTCTACCCCAAGATGTCATAACTGTGTTTCTCCGACCCATGTTTCAAAGGAATGTCATCTCTTAGGAAACAATCAACCACTAGAGCAGATGAAAATGATCCGTTTTCTCCAACTTACGATTCAGATTGGAGAAATCATTCAAATTTTGTAAGGTATCAGGGAAACTTCTTCGGAAATTAAAATTTCACTCCCACTTCAACCCAACAATTTCGTAGAGGAAGCGCAGTTCCATTCAAGTCACCAACCAATTTACAACAACTTTATTTGCCTTATCCAAACTAGCCTCATCATCATCAAGCGACAAATCCTATTCCTCTAAGTTTTGATCATGATAAATGTCTCAATATCTTAGAAAAGAGTTTAGAGGTCATGATTAAAGCTTCTACACAGACCACCAACATATTGACTCGGTCATCCAACACTCTGAATTCCTTCACATAGCCAACCGGTCAAATGCTCAACTCAAACACTTAAGCCATAGCTAGATTAGAAACCCAACTTGATCTACTAGCTAGTGCTATGAGTGAAAGAGAGATAGATAAATTTTTGAGTCAACCTATTGCCAACCTTAAGGACACTGGATCCGGTTCAAATCACGCAGCTCAAGTGAATGCAGTTCATACCTTGTGGTTAGGGAAACATATAGTAATCAAGTTAGAATGCCTCCGGATCAAACCCTTTCTTTCTCTTCTCCTATCCAAAATACTCCTTCTGATAAATCAACATCTTCTGATGACCAAGAAGCTGAACCCAAGACTGAGCCTAATCTAGATAGGTATCAGTCCATTGCTCTCTTTCCAAATAGACTTAGACTTGGGAAAAACTCTCCCCAAGTATAGAAAATCTTAGAAACTTTTAAATAGGTCAAGGTCAATATTTCTCTCTTAGATGCAATTAAAAAAATATCCTCTTATACAAAATTTTTAAAGGATTTGTGCACTAAGAATAGAACCACTAATATTCCCAAGAAAGTCTTTTTAGGTACTAATCTTAGTGACATGCTTTCAAAGCCCATACCCCTGAAATAGAATGAATATGGTTGTCCTACTATTTTATGTGTTATAGAAAATACCTTCACTGATAAGGCACTTCTAGACTTAGGAGCTAGTGGGAATGTTTGAAACTGACCAGATGCACCCTACAACTAGCTGATAGATCCATAAAAATACCCAATGGAGAGATAAAGGATGTTCTCATCAAGGTAGGAGAGCTCACTTTTCCTATTGATTTTATAGTCTTGGAAACACAGCTTGTTTCCAATCTTAAAGGTCAAATCTCAATTATCTTAGATAGGCTATTCTTAGCAACCTCAAATGCTTTAATCAATTGTAGAACTAGTCAAATAAAGTTATTTTTTGGCAACATGACTATTGATCTCAATATTTTCAATGTAAAAAAAATAGCCCAGTGATCTATTTGATCAATCCTTAGAAGTGAACATTATCCAACGAATTTCTAGTGAACAGCAAGAGGGAGAGTGAGTCAAATCTTTATTTATTTGACTTGAGTTTTGAGAAGATTTTTAATGAGGAAATTAGGCTGTTAAAAGAGCTAGATCCGTTGGTAGATCACGTATCTGTATTAAGTTGGCAATCTGAACCCTTAGATGCAGAACCCCAAGTCCAACTTTGCTCGTCTATATAGGAACCCCCTAACTTAGAGCTCAAACCCTTATCCGAAAATCTATAATATGCCTACTTAGGGGGCAATGAGTTTTTACCTATCATCATTGCTTCTGTTTGATACCCAGTCAAAAGAGAGCCCTCTTAGATATTTTGAGAGAAAATATGAAAACCATTGGATAGACCATGACTAATATCAAAAGAATTAGGCCAACCATTATTCAACATCAAACCTATTTGATAGATAATGCCAAACCTACTAGGGATCCTTAGCGTAGGTTGAACCTAGTAATGAAAAAAGTGGTTAGGAAAGACATTTTAAAATATCTTGATAATGGAATCATTTATCCTATTTCAGATAGTTCTTAGGTAAGTCCAGTCCAAATGGTTCCAATGAAATATGGATCACCGTCATCCGGAATAAGGCTAATGAGCTGATTCGCACTCGAATATTTACTGGATGGCAAGTCTACATTGATTATTTTTGCCTTAGAGAGATTCAGGTCCTATCTCATCGGGTATTTGACCAAGTTTTCACCAATCACGTTGCACTAAATTATCTTTTAGCCCAAAAAGATGCTAAAGCATGACTCATTTTTCTACCATTTATTGAAGCCTAAGATCAAGCAAAGAGGAGGCCTACAATAGCCCAAGGAACCAAGTAAAAAAATCAAGTCGGCGAGTCAACAAGAAATCAATTATGTTATGAACCAATCGGTCCACCAACCAACTGGCCAATCGGTCGACCAACCGATTGGCTAATTAATTAGCCAACTGATTGGTTTGTAATAGAAATAATATATGGCTGAGATTTATTTCTTAGAACTCAAGCCCAATTCAATGGCTCTTATTGATTACTGTGGACTATAAATAATGGTAGAGGGTGAGGGTTTGAATGTGAAACTTTTTTTGAAACATCATTTGGAGAGAGAATTACTCTTAATTGAGAAGATAATTCAAAATGGTAAACTTTTTATGTACAATAAATAAAAATTTGTTTGCCCTTTTAAATTTTCTTTTCTTCTTCATTGTTAATGAAGATGAAGATCTACCTTTAAAGAGCCAACCCTTTGCAATGTAAATTTTTATTTTTCTCTTTTATTTTTTTATGTTAGAAATTCATACTTTAGGATTTTATTTTCTTTTTATTTTTATGTTGGTAGATTGGATCTATTTCATGCATTATAGAATAGATTTGCTTTCATGCTCTTTTATTATTTTGTTACTTTGTAGAATTTATTTTCTTGCATCTTTTATGGTGTAGATTTATTATTATGCACTTTTATTTTTGTTAGTTAGATTTCTTTTACACTCATAGTTTAGATTTATATTTCTTTATTCTTATTCTTATTTTTGTAGTTAGTTTTTAATTTTCTTGTAATTTAGATCTCCTTCTTTTATGCCTTCTACTCTAGATTCTATTTCCTCTTTTTTATTTTGTAAAATGAACAACTAAATATTGTAGGAATTCTAGAATTGTATGAAACTAGTTTGATCTCTTTTATAATTTGTGGATTGCTCTCTTATGCTTAAAATGGTCATGTTTAGAATAATCAACTAGAGAACTAATTAGCAGAAGAAGAATTTAATAATCCATACTTATCTTGAGTAATTTGATAGGTTATGTTTATCAATTCTAGAACTATTATGTAGTTATTATTCTTTTCATGAATGAAGTTTTGCTTGGATGATAATTTGATAGATTATGCTTTCTTTTAGTAGTTTGATAATCTATGCTTACTAAATATAAAGTAAAATATAATAAAAAAGTAGTTCATAAATCCTAAATGAAATTGACTAGTGGATTCAATTCTAGATTCTTATCTTCTCTGCTTGATTTCCTCCATTTTTTTACTTGTTATGATATTCCTCTTTTTAATTATTTCTTCTCTTCTTGATTTTATTCTTTTCTATTTTCTTCATTGCTTCTCATTGTTTATCCTTTATTTTCTTTTATTTGTTCACTCTTTTTCTCCCCTCTTGTTCTAGTTTTGTTTTATTTATTAATAATCACACACTCTCTATATTTCTGCACTTTCACTCCTCTTTATCCACGCATATTTCTAGGATTCAATTTAGAATTTTTCTTATCTACCTTCCTCAAGGAATCGATATTGTATTTATACTATAACTTGATAGTTGTCCTCTTGCAACTTCACTACATGCTTATTATGCCCCTATCATCATCAAATATGAGTTTTTGTAATAAATTGGATTGGATCTCATACTTTTTCTATTGCTTGGAATGAGATTATGAGGTGAGCATGGCTGGATGGAGAGGAAAGTCTGTTAAAACACAAATCTATCAAGCATGTTTGGTTGTGTGTGTGTGTATCGCACTTGGAAAGAGAGGAATCGGCGGGTGTTTACACAAAGGAGTAAACTTGAGAATAGGATTGTAAATGATATTAAGAGAGAAGTATCGACTTCAACTTTTCATTCTAAAATTCTTTATTATAAGCTAATATATTTGTTATAGATTGTGAGATTGATATTGGTTTGGCTATATTATTTTCTAAGCCCTATTTGCATATACCACGAGTATGCCTGCGATGAGTTCTGTGCCTAACGCTCATGGTAATGGAAAATTTATTCAATTACCAAAAAAAAGAGATTGAGTGTGGTGCAGTTTCACATTGCTCATTTTTCCTACTATGGATTAGTTTATAATTGTTCTCATATTATCGAGACGAATACATTGAATTTGTTAAACAAGAGAAAAAAATAGAAAAGGAATTTAATGCTTATGATCTATAGTAAAAAAGAAATTATGGTTGAAGAAGGAAGAGAAATAGAAAATTATTACTTTTAACATTTGTTATTTATAAAAGTGTTAAGGAAAGTGATGAGAGGGCGAAAGAGTAACATACAATGACGATGAGAAGTAGTGGTTGAGCAAGGAGGAGAAAGTGAGAGTTATAATCTTTTACAATTTCATTAAGAATCACTATCTTTGTTTAGAAAACTGTTATATTTGTTTATTAAGTTGTTACAAATTATGTTTCTCAAATCTATATGCATTAAATGTTATTTTTTGTCATAAATTGTTATCATTTTTTAATAAAATTATTATATTTCGTGCATAATATATTACCATTGTCCATAAAATTATTACCTATTGCACATAATATCTTACCTTTATTTTTTAAACTATTACCTTTGTTCATGAAACTATTACCTTTATTGATTAAACTGTTACCATTTATGTTTTCCTAAGTTATAAAATGTCATATTTATTCACAAATCTTTTGCTTTTTGCACCAAATATGCTACCTTTGTTCATAAAATTGTAACATCTATTCATAATACCATTATTTTGTTGATTAAGATGTTACCTCTTTGTTTCATGCAGAATTTTGTTACAAAGTGCCACTTTTTATTACAAACTGTTATCTTTGTGCATTAAATATTACCTTGCAGTGAGGACGAGTGTTATGAGTGAGGTGAGAAGGCGATGAAGAATGACAACACAATAAAGAAAGAGGAGAGAAGAGAAGGGGAAAAGAGAATGTAGAGGAGGAGAGATGGCAGAGGAAAAAGAGGGACAATGGAGGAGAAGCATAAATAACAGAGAAGAAACAAGAGAGGCATGAGAAGAGGAGGAGGAGGAGGTCAGGCAGAAGAGGAGGAGAGGTTGTGGCAAAGGAGGATAGGCAAAGGAGAAGAAGAAAGAGGTGGGACAAAGGAGGTGCAATTGAGACAAAAGAGAATAAACCACATAAAAGAAGAAAGAGAGGGAGGAGGAGGACAGGTAGCAAAGGAGGAGGGGCAACACTGACATTGAAAGAGAGGTAACGTCATAGGGGATGGTGGCAGTGGAGGGGAAGAAATATGGTAGAACTTAAAAATGAGAGAGGAGGAGAGAGATGAGAAGGAAACAAAGGAGGGAAAAAGGAGGAGGAAAATGATTGAGAAGAAACTAAAGAAAGAAAGTGCTTGTGGAATTTTTAAGAGTTTGCATGAGATAAATGAGTGCATTGGTGTGGTCTCTCATTGGAGTGGTCTCTGATCCATGACATTAAATATACACCAAAGGATATTAATAATTGAATCATTGGACTTCAAGATTTATGCATGGATCTAATGATTGACATTCATTTGATGCAAATCAATTGACGTGGACTGTCCCCACTAAATACTTTGTTGGTGGAAGTATGGTTATTTAGGTCAAGAGTGTTTTATGCATGTCGGAAAAGATTAGGAATGAGGTCATTCAGATTCTTTTTTTGTAGGGAGAGGATGCAATTTTCCTTTTAAAAATAATTCCATACGGTATTTTGGTGATTATGGAAGTGGTAGGGGCCTTAAAATAAATGGGGTTAATTTTGGGTTTAGAAGGGAAATACAATTTCTTTTTCTTAGAAACGGGGTCTGAAAAACTCTTGGGAGAGAGCACGAATGGGCAGCTCCTCGTGGGGAAAGTCTTAAGCGCTTGGGCAGTCTAATAGAGACGATGGCTTGGGCCGTGCTCCTCATCCTCACTTCGTTCCTCCCTCTCCCTCTGCCCTTCCTCTCCATCGCCTCTCGTCTGCTCAATCACAACGACAAGTTGAAGAGGCGATTCATGCTATCGTTCTTCTCCGTCCATCTTCTGCTGTGCGCCGCCATCTTCGCCGTCTCCGATCTCGATTCTTCATCCTCTTCCAACTACCACGGATTGATCTCCGAGCTCGAAGATTTGAATCTCAAGGTCTCCAGATTAGGTCCCATTTCTCTCCCCCTTTCTTTGATTTTCTGCCTTCGATAGTTTATTTGTTGTGATCTGTCCATTAACAAACAGAGCCAACTTGTTGATGTCTGATGATAGAATTAGCGAAAATTCAAGATCATCACTTTGAGACTGATGAACCTAGATGTAAGGGTTCTTTCATGTAAACTGGCTGATCCATCTATACTTCAACATATGTTGAGAATTATCCGGCACCCAAGTTTCTTAAGCTAGACTTCGGGGAAAACACAAATATAACATTTCTATGCATATTATACAAAGTGGCACCGTGTTGGAAATTATTTTACAAAGGCAATGTAGTAACCTTGATGACCCAATTACACCCACAAATCAAATTGAATTATAAATGTAGGATCCGGATAACTACACGCCTGCAATAGGGTAAATCTATGGCTAGATTATGCACAATGGAAAACAAAGAAACCCAATCATGCATCTAGTAAACATAAATAGCAAATTTAGGATTTACTAAACAGATTGTTTCTATAGGATCGCCATGCCTTTCTTGATCAACGACTGGATGGTGACTACACTGTTCAACCAGCAAGAAGCCCCTACATATCATCCCGCAACTACCACATAAAACACGTTCGAACAGAGAAGGAGATGATAGCAATATAAAGGTTTATCGTGTGTATCGCCTCCTTTTTTCATGAAAATCTCTACATCTATATTTAAGGGCTTAGAGATAGAATCCTACACTCATCAGGATTATAAACGTCTTATCTCTAAGATAAGAAATTATCCATCTACTTATTTAGGTGTCTATCTCATAACCATAATCAGCATACTCACACTCACACAAATGAGTGGGTGTGATGCCCTAGGTTTCAACAAGGCTGCAGTCCAAGGTGAAATCCAGAATATCAAACCTGCCATGCACCAACACCGTGTAACAACATGTTTCACCATCACAATAATATCTCTCTAATGAAATCAAACGATAGGTGTAAGTACAAAACATGCAAATGAATAATAAAAGAGAACAATGAAATCGAGAAATCACGGAAATGGTATAGAGGTAATCAACGTCAATAGGGCCCAACTGAAGATAAAATAGCATACCCCTAAATTTGACGTAAATAAAATATGTCTCAGTACAAGAGTCAATGAAAGTTTCACTAAGGCACTCAGCCTCTACACAATAAGGTCACAAATCTCTAGAGTCTAAAATAAAGAAACAAACACCTACTGTGGAGCTCAGAAAATAACTACTAATATAAATAGCTAAATGGGTCTGTGATGCTATCC
>JBAKGM010000001.1:41511437-41521522 GCA_037177215.1 Asparagus racemosus
CCCAAAAAGTTGTGAAATGGGCATAAAAAGAGGGAAATGTGGACCCTACATTGTCCTTTATACCATTTCCTTGTTTTTATTTCTTAGTTTTCAACTTTTAAGGAAATAACCAAACAGCCCCTAGTGAAGGCCTATTGTAGACTCCTTATTTCATGCAAAAACAGTATAAATATTTTTAACAATACTAAAAAAAAAAGTTTAACAGTGCTCCAAATACAGTCATAAACATAAATTTGGTACGAACTAATGAGCGCGTTTGCCTTATGCATACAAAAGGGAAGGGGCCACTAATAAACTCTAGGGTTAGCCTTTTGAGCTAAAAACTTGATTTAGAAAAGCACTTTCAACCTAGAACCAAATACAAAAGTGAAAGTCTTCCTACCATTTAATTAATAGCCGTACTAAAATCTATCTTTTGAGGAGAAAAAGAAAATCCTATCCTTAACTTTTATCTCTAGTATGCTGAGCTATTAAAGCAAGGTGCAAAAGTTTTCTTCTCATAAGTAGACAAAACTTATTTTATTTGTATTTAATATTAATTTAATATTGATAGTAGAACTTGAGTTATCTGCATGATTATTTCAGTGAATGGTCATGTATGAGTCCCTAGCATTCGACAAAGAATTGCTGTGGTGGTCCAATTTCGTAGCTGGAAGCCTGGAAGTGGTAGTGTATACGCTTGAGTGAATTAGTGAGCGGAGAGCCTGAAGACAAACAACTTTCCAACAATGGAAGGAAAACAAGGGACACAATCTTCTAATAACATGGAACAAAATCTTCTTCATCTACCTCCGCACGTGTTCAATAATTACATGAATGAATGATCCTACGAGACCATGGTCATATTATTTTCTATAGGCTAACATCATTGTGAAATTTAATTTACCAGACAATGAGATTATATGCACATTTAGTCCCGTCCCATGAACTTCAACAATCAACTTTATTAATGTGTCCATGAAAGAGAAAACTTTGTTGGCATTTAAAGTTTATTGTACTTTCAAAAGGAAAGTTCTCTATTTGAAGACAGAGGTAAGGCCATTTGACAACCAGAGACACCTCCTTGACCTTCATCATTTTCATTCACTCCCACGTGGTTCGCTTCAACGGAACTATTCACTATATACCAATGGCAACTTGGCTGATTTTTAAAAATGGAAAATTAATTTGATGCTCTTACTTAGGCTTGACTTTCAAGTAAAACCCCTCGCTAGGAAAATGACCCTTAACCCCTCAATTTTCCAAGACTTTTACTTTGCTTTTATTCCTCTGAGAAAAATTGTCTTAAAAGCAATGCTACTGTATTTTATGTGATTACGTTGTTTTTTACACGGCTTATATACTCCTTTTGTATAATAAAACTGTAATCTTGTGTACTATTTTATAAATTAAGTCTTTTTTCTTCAAACTTTTATTTCATGCAAATAGACATGTCAAAATCGTCATCGTAAGAAGAATTGCCTTGAAAATAGATTCAGAAAGTGGCAGCATATTCTGTATACTATTTGGTATAACGTATAATGAAATTTTAAAATATATTCTTACGTAGATAATTTAGTTGGTGGATGGGGTTGAGTTAAAAAAGTAAAATCAAATGAAGGTATAGAACAAAGTTTACTCTCAAGCGAAAAAAAAAAGAACCTTCACCTATTTAATTGTCTCTCTCCTGCAGTTTAATTAAGAGAACAGTTTCAAAAACAAACAAATTAAAATATCAAAGGAAAAAAAAACCTAACTGATCTCAAGAGTCAAGAATCCAAGAAGGGCCTTCACCTTTTTTAATATTCTTTTAGAGATAATTACATAAAAACACCTGTTTCCATGTCACGCATCACCACCCTTTGATTCTCTCTCTCTCTCTCACATGAACTGAGCTCAGCACCAAAATCTCCACATCTCCGTTAATGGGTTCCTGCATATCCTCCCATTCTTCCAATTCTGCCCTCAACCCATCCAAAATGTCCTCTTTCTCCTCTAAAACCTTTGCCAGAAATAGAACGGAGAAGAGAAGAGCAAAGGCTAATGGAGATAAAGGGCATGATGGGTCTTCAGATCGCCGGCCGGCGATCTCCGGCGGCGGTTGTGGATTGGCCGAGGAGGAGCTCCACCGTGTGCAGGGGAGGTTGTTTATGAATGGGGCGAGTGAGGCTGCTTGCCTTTACACCCAGCAAGGGAAGAAGGGGACTAATCAGGACGCAATGCTGGTTTGGGAGGTATTTTGCTCTTCTAAAGTTTGTTGTTTTGATTGAACCCAGATGACCCAATTGAGAAAATTGTATTATTTGTTGGGTTTAATGTGATTTGGCGAGGTTTTTGTTGTGTTTTGGTGGAAAGAAAAGATTTTTGTTGGTTGTTATTGGAGTTTGAAGTAGCGTATCGTTGGTTTGATGGAAGGAAGTTTTTTTTTTTTTGGTTGAAATTTGGTGGTGATAATATTTTGATTATTCAGATTAGCTCTTTAATAAACTTGTGTTAGTTTTTCTTTGTAATGTTATTGGAATTTTCTGTTGATGGTGTTTTGGTGGAAAGAAAGGATAGTAATGATTCTTCAGCGATGTTTTATTGATCGGACACATAGGACCCTTTTAAGGAAATATTGTCAGCCATGGAGTTTGAAATGATGGAACTATATTTTGTTTGGTGGGGAAGATGAGGTTTTTATGGTTTTCGATAGTCATGTTATGTCAACCCCTGACAATTTAAGGAAATAGTAGCGTTCGTCTGCCCGTGGCAATTAAGTGAAAGGAAGGATCTTTACGCTCCAACTTGTTAGGACCAAACCCGAATACCCCGTTGAGTAGGTAGTGTTGCTTGATGAGGTTGAAGACGATGAATTAATTTAAGCCATCGTTATTACCATGTTAATTATATTTGTTGATCAGGTGGAGCAGAATGGATATTTGGACGTGTCAGTGTTAATATATATTTGAAAACACAGTGAAAGCTTATACACAACTACCTTTTAATGCAGGTTATCATAATATGGATCTCTGTTAATGGTCGTTTCATGGGAAACAATGGACTGTAAAGGTTTGATCACGTGGTTTTTTTCGTTTGACTCAGATAACCTCCTTTGAGATAGTGTTGTCCATCAAAGTTGGAATGCTAGAACCGGTTTAAGCTTCTTACCTAACTACTGTAGATAGATTTGGTTGTTGGTCGTGGCTCGCCTCTTTTACCAGTCATCTGTTTGGAACGTGAGATTTGGTATTGCTATTTGGATAAAACTCTACTGCAGTGAGTACTTATAGAGCGCACATGAGCTATTTCTTTAATTTACTAGCAATGATGCTTTTACACTTTGACCAATTCTTGGGTTATATTTGCTTTGAAAGAAACGATTTCGTTCTAATTTCTGAAACTTATTAGTTTACTGATTTATGGATGTATGAATTTATTGTGGTTGAAATGCATAAGTAATTCCCGGTTCTCTATATATAATATCGCTGATTTACCTTTTAGTATGATCCATGTTGCCCGTCTTTATCATATTAAATGTTACATGATATGTTTTAGTTTCTTCATGTGCAAATATATTCTTCAAACTAATTATATTCAGAAAGTAATGGATCATGCTAGCTAGTTACATTTTCAAGTGGAAAGACATGTTTTGGTTTCTTTTCCATCACTTCCTTTAGCATTTCTTTAGCTAGCTTGTTTGCATAAAGAATTTCTTTAATTTCTGATTATTTATTCTGTAATAGAAAAGAAGTTACAAATCACTAGATACTGATCAGTAATGAATATGCACGGACATGGCTCTTCTCTCTATATTTTAGGAACCAAAACATCTGAAGTTGGCAACATGTTTTCTTTCTAAAATTGTATGTCACGGCATTAAGCTATAATATTTTACTGTAATCTAAATAGATATGCGCTTATCACATCTTTGTGGCCCTCCCCTATGCTATGACTAGTATCACATCTTCTCCATGGATATTTAGCTTCTATAGAACCAATCTCCAAATAGCAAGTCACCCAATTTAGTAGTTAGTTAGAAATTACATTGTAGTCTCATCAATTAAGATTAATTACATGCAACATATATACCACTTATGCAAATAATCACTTCAGTCGTGCCAAGGTGACAAATATGCTTTGTGTTCAAGGTAGTCACCCATTTTCAGCCACCACCACCACCGTGATAGGTGAAATCAGTAGGTGATTAGCTCATGCGTCGCAGCTAATATAGATTTGATAGAGTAATGGGAATCTTTTGTAAGGAGTGTCTCGCATCTATTTGGTTAAGTGTGGGTTTGGTTTAGAAAAAGACATGAGATGGGATTCAGTCCCATATTGGAACAGGAGTGAGATGGATATATGATTAAATATTCTTGGACTCATGACTCAAATAGGATTGATCCTTTTGAGTCAATTGGGCCTAAGTGGATTAGCCTAGTCCGTATCTGATAGTGAGCCTTTCCAATCCTAACACTTTTGCAGTACCATACAGTTTTTAATGACAGCAATAAACATAGTCCACAGAAAAGCAAGTGTACATGTAAAATCTGACAAAATTTCAGATGCGTGATAAAACTCTTAACGGTAAAAAGAAAAGAAGACCATATATTTTCAAGCACATTGAGCCAGGAGGTAGGAACAAGTCCACACAAGGAGAGAAAAGGGGACAACAATAAACATAGTCCAAAAGAAGAATATGTACATGCAAAACCTGACAAAACTTCAGATGCTTGATAAAACTTGATAAGAAGAAAAGAATATCTTATAAATTTCAAGCGCATTGAGCCAGGAGGTACAAACAAGCCAGACAAGGAGAACAAAGGGGTTGAGGATAGTTTTGATAAGTTTAACATAATTGATATTGGAAACTGATGGCAGCTAAATATTTATTTGTGTATTTTTGTAAACCTGCACTCATAAGCTCTGTTACACAAACTCGTGTATTGATACAGGTACCTACATGGAGACAAACACAGAACATGTAAAATTTGTAGAAGGTAGATAGTGGTTCACAAATATTATATATAATACCATATTTAAAATATACATAAAGTGACATGTAATAAGGTCTTCAAAATTACATACTACAAAATTCAAAACTGTATGACAATACGATGTACTAGAAAAACGATAAAGGCAGCAACACTTAACATTTGTTGCAAATCTTTTTGTTTCTTTTCCTAACTTCTTAGCTATAAGGTAAGTAGGCAGAAATCTTAACCAATTATCTCAGTCCAACTAACAAATTCTGTTCACCTGTATCTTAAACCCGAACTGTCAAAGTTTAGGTTTGACAACAAGATATTGTCCAAGTCCATGGCATTAGTCAATGAAATATTGGTCTCCCACTTGCATGCCTGGCATGGGTAAGGGAGCCATTAAAAAGTGTCAGTTCTTTATAGCTCGTATGGCTTAATATTAATGCACTGTATATTTTTGTTGGTTTCACCAGCGATAATTCTTTTCTTGTTTTATTTCTTTCTGTTTTTGATAGGAATTCTTTTCTTTTCTTATCTTTTGCCTCAAAGAAAAATACGATGGTTGTGGTTGCAGAAGTTTGCATCAAGAAATGACACCATATTTTGTGGAGTATTTGATGGGCATGGTCCTTTCGGTCATATGGTGGCTAAAAAAGTTCGAGATTCTCTTCCTCTCAAATTATGTGCCGAATGGACAGGTAATATTAGTAGTCAAAACAGCCCTCGCCAAAATGGTTTCGATCCTTCGAATGTGGATTCTGAAGAGGTAGCGTCTACTAGCATTGATGACGAGTGGGGAAAGTCTGTGGAAGTTGATACAAATGAGAAGCCACCTGAGATGTATCTGACAATGAAACAGTCTTTTCTTAAGGCCTTCAAGTTAATGGATAAAGAATTGAAACTTCACCCGACAATTGATTGTTTTTGCAGCGGGTCAACCGCTGTTACTATAATAAAGCAGGTGACATTTTGTAACATTTTTTTCCTAATGCTGTTTCTACCACAGTTCAAAATCTTCCATATCGCAGACTGTTATAATTTCGGTACTTGTTTATCATCTAGGGAGAATGTCTTGTAATTGGGAACGTTGGAGATTCACGGGCAATTTTGGGCACACGGGATACAGATAACAGCTTGGTTGCTGTTCAGTTGACTGTGGATTTGAAGCCAAATCTTCCAAGTATGTTGCTTTCTGTTCCTATCCCTGGAATGCATCTCTTTGTCTATTAAGCTATATCTAGTTGCTATTCTGTAAGCCTCTTAAGGTCTCAGAGCAATATAGCTTATCCATGACTGCATGCACATTTGGAAATCTGTACATTTTCTTCAATTATGAGGTTGTAGCCTAAACATTTTACTACCATTTATAGAGAGCCAAATTGGCAGCACAATCTTCCTTTTTGGTAACTTTTCACAATTTCATAAGATTCAAGGGTGTATTTTAAGTCTGATAATGGCTTCCTTTGTTTAGGAGAAGCTGCCAGAATCCAGCAATGCAATGGAAGAGTTTTTGCCTTGCAAGATGAGCCTGAGGTAGCACGGGTTTGGTTGCCAAACAATGACTCGCCTGGCTTGGCTATGGCCAGAGCATTCGGAGACTTCTGCCTGAAAGATTATGGTTTAATTTCGGTTCCTGATATCTCCTATCGCCGTCTTACAGAGAAGGATGAATTTATAGTTCTCGCCACTGATGGGGTATCTTCTTCTCTTGATAGATTCAGCTAACAAAGTAAATAAAGAAAATCTTTAGGTTCTTTCAGCTGGTTAACTTTTTAATCGGCTTATTTCATCGTTACTGTGGCCAGTAGCTTTAGGGGCTGTTTGGATTCATGAAAGTTGAGGATTTACGACACATGGAAAATGTACATCCATGGTATCACCTTCCCCTTGAGTTTTTCTTTTGTTTGGTTTGGATTCCATTAGATTTCTGACAGATTTTCCACTTTCCAAGCAAAATCCTCTCCTTTTGGCTGGATTTTGATTTGAGGAGTTATGAGTCGCACATCAACATTTTCATGCGTTTTAAAGATGCAACCAAAGGGAGAAAGGTTGAGAAAGTTAAACATGGAGCCCACTACTATCCAATTTTTCTTTGCAAAACACATGCAACCAAACAGGTCCTTAGTCTATGCATGCTGCATGTGAGAGAGGACCGAGGGATCTATTTGCATTTGATTATCCTATAGCTTTCCCGATGTTTTGTACAAAACTGTCATGTGTCGGATGTAACACGTGTATGAAGCTCTACCACCTCAAAATATTTATAGAGATTGATATGTGAATGACAACTCAGGAATAATATTTATGAGTTAACTATACATATGTTTAAAAAGTATGCATATTTCTTGCTATGTCCTTGTGATTGAACTTTGGATGGTTATCGTTTCTGATACCCTGTAATCCATGTTGGAGTGTAACTGGTAATTAATGTCTAAGTATAGTTTGGTCTGTCTAAATATTGTAGCTCATTTAATAGTAAGTAATGATGTATAGTAAATCTTTTCTTTTTTATGCCATCTTTTGCAGCAACAATTCTAAATTTGATAACAACAGAATTATATCTGTACAGATTTGGGACGCCCTCTCCAACAAAGAAGTTGTCGACATTATTGCTTCAGCACCAACTCGTGGGACTGCTGCAAGAGCTCTCGTTGATTGTGCTGTCCGTTCTTGGCGTCTTAAATTTCCAACATCGAAAATTGATGACTGTGCTGCAGTCTGTTTGTTCTTAGAACCCACAAAAAATGACTCCAATTCTTTAGGCTCAACGAATCAAAGTGAAACCATGAAGGATGAAGTTGATGAATATGCCACGAGCAAGACACAAAACTCTTCACTAGGAGATTCATATGCTGGTCTTGATACGGATGAGATTGTACCAATACTTGATGAGCCAAAACAGGATAAGTGGCAAGAGAGGTCCAAGCCCACAAGGAGTCTAGCAGATTGCATATCAACCTCAGAGGACGATGAATGGTCAGCTTTAGAAGGGATTACAAGAGTAAATTCTCTTCTAAATCTTCCTCGGTTCTTGTCCAGTGACAAAAGATCCACGCGTAGAAAATGGTTGTGATAAGTTATAAATGGCCAGAAGGGAAAATTGCAGATAACCCCCCTCATCTATTCCTTCTATGACACTTATCACCCCTCAACCCTTTTGTTAGAACTTCTCACCCATGGATTGTTATTTTTAAGGGCCAGTTGCAGATAGAACCCCTGTAGTTCTATTGTTGCAGATAGACCCCCTGAGTGAATATCTTTTACTCTTTCACTGTCAAATAGTAAAAAAACATTTAAAAAAATTTCACTCAGGGAGTCTATCTGCAACAACTGAACTATAGGGGTCCAATCCGCTACTGGGCAATAGTAAGGAGGTCTATCCGCATAACCCTATTTTTAATTGCAGATAATCCCCTCTCCCCGTGAATTTGCGAGATGATAAGTACTAGTAAAGAGTTGAGGGGTGATAATTTTTACTGAAGGAATAGATGAGGGGGTTATCTGCCATTTACCCTAGCGCAAAATAGAAGCTAGCAAACTAGCAGTTGGAACAGGTTTGTATTGAGTTCAAGTAAGTTATTACAGTTCACGGTAATCAATTTCTTTGTTGTTTTCAGTTTTCCTGTTCTAGGTTTGATCAATGAGTTCAGATTGCTGTTGTTTAGGTTTACCCTTCTGGCTTCTTCACATTCTGTAGAAATCTTTTTTGTTATGGAAAGAAGCCCCTGAAATTGAATGCCTCTTCAGTTTGTACCGTCTTTCTTACATTTTTATTTACATATTGTAGAAATTTGTACCTCATCTCCTCTTTGTACTGAATAATACCTTTAAATTTTAAAATTAGTTAAATTTTTTCTTGATGCGTGAAGTTGTTTGTTGGACTATTTTTATTTCCTTTGTTTCATCTGATCATATCCTTCTCTCTATTATCTGACATAAGCTTGTGTTTAAACTTCTTGGTCAGTGGAAACTGAGCAAGACTAAGATTGTGCATATATCTGTGCAAGAGCTTGTATTATTCATAAATTTGGTTCTTAGGGAATATTTGCATGCGCTTGTAAAGTTTTAAGGGTTGAGTATGAATTGTTTGAATGTGTTTCTGCTGCTTCAAGGTTGTAGGAGCACTGTTTCTGTTGATTTGAAGTGGAGAAATTAGTTTTATGGACTGGCCATCAAATTCTCACTGCTGTTCAAGAATCGAGCTAGAAATGCTCAAACGTTGCAATTATTTCATATTTCAACCTAACCAAAATTGTCACACTTGATTAGTACCAACCATAATGGTCTCGTATCCATCAGCTTGGAAAATAATGTTTGTTGATGGAGAAACAATTTTATGGAGGGAGTTAAATCTATACTATTATTTTTAAAAACTTAGTGAGGGTAAGTTTCGGGTACGCGAAAATTATCTTTCATCTCATTAAAGAAATGAGAATAGTTTGGTCATTTCACATTAAGTTTAAATTGTAAGTTCAAAGAAGATACTTTCCATTATTTTTCCTTTTCCCTTTTTTGATTCTAGAATATTCTAAAGCATGATCTGGCATAGAATATCTATCACGTTGTGCTCGTTAATTAAATATCTATCACATTGTGTGCTACAAGAGGTAGAACTATAGAATGCTAAATTTATTTCTAAGAAAATATTATTAGATATGAGTAAACAGAATACAAACAAATTTGGAATTTCACTATATTTTAATGCAAATATTATCAAAAGTTTAAATATAGCTATATACTTAGCTTAGAAATAACTAAATTAATAATTTGAAGATGAAATATGAAAAGACTACTTATCGGACATTATGTAAAGTGCTTTCAGGTCAATTATTTTTTAAAAAATTATCCACCGAATTGTGATACGCATTATTGCTTTCTTTGAAAATTATGTTGACACTTTTGCACATTTATGTGCACCTGCCGTGGCGCGAGCATAAATAAAGAAAATTCAATGTCAAGAGGAATCATACAGAGAGCCCGCTGTAGAGAAAAACAAAGGCTTCATTTGGATACCATTGTGTTTTCTTTCTTGTATTTTTGTAAAAAAATACCATGGTGTTGTATTTTTCACTTAAAGTGTTTTCAAAACACCATGTTGAGTGTTTTTTGTCAACACTAGTTTGACCCGTTACAACATTAGTATTA
>JBAKGM010000001.1:41522440-41545751 GCA_037177215.1 Asparagus racemosus
ATATATATAGTTAATTTAAGTAAAGTGAAAACAAGTTGCATGTCAAGGAGTTGCAAGTAGAGCCAAACGGCAACGAATGGCAAAGCTGCAAGTTTATTGAAATTTAGAGTTATCTTGAATGTGATGCAACTGTAGCTGCATATTGAAATTGCAACTACAGTGGCAAGCTACCAGATGCCAACTAAAGCTTTCTCGTTATTTCTCCAGTTTAAGAATCACCATGAAATCAAATTACTTCGGGATAGTTTGAAGGCATTAAAAATATCATAGTAACACTTCTTTTTCGTGTAAATATGTATGTTGCTGCCACAGACAATTACTAAAGTAGATGGTAAGAAGCCATGCTTGCAAAAATTGATAGAAACCACTCAGCCTATTGATGTTTGATTACTGTTCATTGCAATCAAGCAAATTACTAACAAGCCAGAAGACAATAAACAAAAATGTGCTCTTTCAATAATAATTAAGGAAATTGAAATTAAAGCATCTGCTTCGCTGTCAAAACTCAGCATCATTTCATCAGGAATTGATATGCAAATTACACACACCTTGGACGCAAAAAATATACTCATAAACTTCAAAATAGGCCCATTTTTAACAGGTCCAAGGAATTGTATGCTAAGATGAGACCCCGAAATGGTTTCAAATTGCATAAAACACCCAGAGAGATCTGAGAGATTTGCAATATCATGTTGAACCACTCTATCTGACATTGTCCTTTTTGCAATCTTTCTCCAAACTGCAGCTTCAGCAAGCCGACAAGTACCAATATCCTCATGACTGGGCTTTTACTTGGTAAGTAACTATTTCCCTCTGATCTTGCAGTAGGCATATAAACCAGAGCCCATGAAACCAAGACCTTGGCCTATAATATTTAGCTGGAAAGGGGAAAAAAATTAAGTAATTGAAATTTATCTAACAATTGGCGACAGAGCCCTGTAATCCTATTGTTGCAGACCGACCTCGATTCTCTCTTGTTAGTTTCACTTTAAGATTGGACTTCATAAACTAAAACGTGTGAGCTTCATAGACTGATTTACTCACTATAGGCTTGCGTAATGATCATTCCATATAACAAATTTAAATGTGAAAACTAACAGAGTTAAGAAACCAGGGGACTATCTGCAACAACAGAAGGGGTCTATCCATATTTTGACGGGGGTTTATCCAATTAACCCATTTATCTATGAAGAATATATTTCACGCATCCATCAGCAACAAGGCATGACTCACCAAATCAAACGGAAGCCCTCCAAACAAAACCCAACCAAGTCCCACAGTGACAAAATCCTGTGACCAATTGGACAGCCAGAGAACACTTGAGCAACATAAAAAAGATGCAAGATATGTAAGGAAAGAATACAGAAGGGTTTAATTGAATAATCAAACCTTAAGATTACCACAGATCGTCTGTGTGACTGCAGAATTAAGGGTAGTGTTCAAGAATATGCTGTAGTTCAAGAAAAATGCCATTATACAGGAAAGCAACATGACAGCCTGCACGAACATGAAGTGAAAAGATTAAAACAGGGTCAGTAGCCAAAACTGCCTTTAGATCACTCAAATGCAATAAAGAAATATTAAGTATTATATAGTAATCCTAGTAGCATGGTCCTCGTACTCCAGTAGTGTTGTTTGAGTTAAAAACTGCATTTCAGCAATATATTGTGCATACAGCATGCAGAAGCAAAATGAGCATGGTCCTAGTATTCCGGTAGTGTCGTTTGAGATAAAAACTGTATTTCAGCAATATATTGTGCATACAGCATGCAGAAGCAAAATGAAACATGAATTGCATCATTTCAATAGTAAACTTAAAGATCAATGATTTACACGCATTGAAGGTACGCACAATATTAGCCCACGGTACAACTTGAACAGATCTGTTACCAAAAACTACTAAATTACACAAATCAAATTCATCACCATAAATATTCTTCCGTGGGCAGTTGATGACTAAAAATATCCTGTTTCTGTTTCCACATCTTGATATTATTAATCAAAAATATGTTGAGGTACAACTTTATACTGATAGAATTTGAACTGCGAACTCTAACCTTAACAACAGCATTCTACCTTAGCACATTGATATAGCTTTGCTACAGCTACTCAATGGAAAACTATTTTTTAACTTGTCAAGACATTAACTTCATGTCAGCAGATTAGTGAAGCTTATCCTTTGGCATATCTGTCGTATCATTTGATCTGCTAGATTTAGTTTTGATTTATCTTTTAGCACTTGGAGCTGCTAGATTTAGTTTCAATCTTTTAATAGTTGTTTCTAATCTTATTCTTATTTTTTAGACAAGAATCACAAGATTAGTCACAATATGATTATTCTTATCCTATCGATTAGAGTTGTTAATAAAAAGATGATGGTATAGTCTCTTAAAGAGTGGCACTAGTTTTAGAACAGAGATCAGTGAATAAATTGAGTTTGAGTATTGTTTTTTTTATTGACGGGTGTGATTCCTTAATTACTTCTAGAGGTATGTTTCCATGCATTTCTTCATCCTTCTGAATTTTCTCTAATGACTCTCTAGCTAATTAGAAATATCTGAAATCTCCTTATGAATTATAAGGAGAATGTACATGCACTGCTGCAATACGTTTCATCATATTTGTATGGGGAAACAATTTAAAAGAACAAAGTTATCTGCATCAGCAATATGATTGGACAGATAATATACAGTTCATAGAACTTGAATAATGAATTTCTTCAAAATCAATAAAATCTTAACTGTTATTCATGAAGATGTTTCGACTAATTTGCCTAAACATCAAAGGTATATAAATGAAGCCAACAACTTCAGTACTCTAAAGGAGTACCGATGGCATGGATGGTAACTTTTATCCGTAAATTATGCACTCTCAATCCACAATTTATGGGAAAAGCCGGTTAAGAGGAGTTCCACACCTAACTTTGTAATTAAATCAACTTAAAAGGTTATCATAGGAAATGAAAGTATAGAGAAACTAATTTTAATACCAGCCTATAACTAACCAAGGCATTATTATTTCCTTATAAAAAACATCATTGTTTCCTTTAAAAATTTTATTTTTGAACTTATCAAAATTCCATGAGTTTTCCTTTCAAATCCCATCTTATTAGTACTGTTTTTTTGTTTGGAATCTTTAACACTTTCTATTGAAATTCTTATGGAAATTAATCATGTATTGTGTTTTTTATCTTTTATTCTTTTTCTAATTACTTTTTGAAAATCTAATTTGCCTCATATGCATATGTTCAATAAAAATTAGGTGAATTAATTGCATTTTATGGAAAAATCAAAATTTCATGAACGGAAGAAATATTAAAAATATCAGCATTATTTATTTTCTAAAAAAATTAACTTTTGTTGAAAAAATTAAATAATTGATTCAATAAAAAAATAAGTTTTCAAATAACATATAGTAAGAGCTAACAAAATTGTATTGATTCTATTTCATTTAGTTGTTTTCTCGAGATAATAATTTTTCCATCATACTTTTATTTTTTTAAGATCGCCTAAAATTTTTCTTATAAAAACTCTTGCAATTTGCATCAGGATGTATTTTTTTGCTAATGTGTGTGAGTGGATTAGGGTAGTTTTGGAAAAGATTTGATAAGAAAGTAAAAAGATCTAAATTTAACAGTACAGATAAAAAATAATCCTTCCTATTTTTCAGTCTTTTTTCCTCTTTTTACATTTAAAAAATTTTAAAAATCCTAATATTAGAGCACTGAAGCATTGCTATAAATGGAACACTGCACATTCTCTGCATGGGTGTACACATATCTGTGGGGGAGTTACAAAAACGAGGTTCTACTTCTATCACAAAATGAAATGACAAAGACACTCATCCACATGTAAATCCATGTAAATGTATGACACATCATTGTCGAAAGATTCAAACAAACACTATAGCTGCCATCTACAAGACAAGTGGTCTCAGTGTGAAAATAAATAACAGTATTCAGACTGATTCATAGTTGGCAGCTATGTTACTAGGGTACTTTTAATAGGGAGTTGTACCTGTATCTGACACTTATTGGACTCTCCTTAAATATATGCATATATTTGATTAGACCTAAACTCAATTAATTATACAATGCATATTTAATTTAAATCACTCATCATACACTTCTTGGATATATATCATACACTTCAGATCCACTATTGTAACTTGTTGGATAAGGCTCGAGTTTGTTTTAGCCTTTAGAGCTATGATTTAAAAGCAAGGTTATCGATAGCGGATAGTGTCGCATAGCGGTGAGGCATTGCTAAGACTATTTGGGGCTATTGCGACAAAATAGCGATAAAAAGCACAAAGTCAAATAGCGGTCTAATTTAGATATGTATAAATATTAAAAAAATTAAAGAAAAATCTAGAAAATCTAAAAGTGTATATTTGATGGTTTAAAGAGATCCTAAACATGAAATAGACATGTAACCATCACATAATACTGAAGACAACTGGAGGAGTCAAAGAGTCGTCGTCTTCGAGAAGAGGAGTTGAGCGGTGAGAGGATTGCAGTTGGAGGAGCTCACAGCAAAAGGAGGTGAGAGGAAGTGTTGAGGGAGGTGTCGGAGGTTGTGGGAGGCGGCGGGAATACGCCGAAATTCACGGGAGGCAATGGGATGCAGTGGTTGCCACTCGGGTTTAATTAAAAAAATAAACCTCAAACCGCTTTTAAATAGCGGTCAAAAAGAGGATTTTGTCCGCAATCGCCCGCTATTCACCGCTATGACGTGCTATTGGCCGAATTTGTCAGTGGAAAATGCATATTCCGCAATATGTCACCGCTATTGGGCGATAGCGTAGCTGGAAGGGACCGCTAACGCTATTAGCGCCGCTATTGCGGCACTTTTTACCGCTATTTATAACAATGTGTGTGTGTATGTATGTGTGTGTGTATATATGTGTATATATATATGTATATATATACACACACTCGTTTGCAATACGTGCGTTACACGTGATGCATGTTATAATTATTCATGCAGACATGATTGTTTTATGTTCTAGATTTTACTATAAAAGAATCTATATGTAGATAACATGGAAAAAGAAAAAATCATAGAAAAAGTAAATATGATAATTAATAATATAGAAGATAGAAATAATTATTTCTGATTTATATGCATAATAATTCTAGATAGTATTTTGGGTCAAAATATTTTAAGTACAAAGATTTGACATATGATTGAGCATTAAGCGGAAAATGTGTACTTATGTAGAAAGTTAAAAGAGATGTAAGGAACTTCTTTTTTTTAAAATTTGCTTCCTATAATGGAAGATAGTATCAATCAATTTTCTTTCACAATTGTTCTCATTGTCACATGAACATTTTCATTTAGTATATGTATGAAATTCTCATCTATTGTTGGCTATTCTTCATACCTACTTGAAGTCAGGACTCTCTAAGAGATTTCAATCCAAGAATATTCATATAAAGATTAAGAGGAAATTTTTTATTTTCTCCAAAGATATGATTTCATGAGGCTTTTGCATTGATTACTTTTGTTCTTTAGCACCGGTAGTTACAGATAGGACTTAGCAGAAATCTCCTCTAATGAACTATCGTTCCACTGAAAAGTCTTTGATCATCCAAAATATCTCTTAATATTCTTTCGATGGTTTGAATTGTAAATCTTTTGTCATCTGTGCTTTATCCTATAACATTTGTATGAACCTTGAGATTCCATCTTGTTAGTAAATAATTATAATAAACTTTGTGGGTTGGGATATTTTCTTAATATTTTTCAGAAAAATTTAGCCAAGTATGTTTGAATTTATATAACCATATAATATTGGGGATTTTCTTATATCAATCTCTTGAATCTGTCGTATTTGGAAATCCCACCAATCACTGAAATTGCTATTAGATCCCCAATTCTTAGCAATATATATAATACTAAATGATAATACATTATTGTAATATGTTATTATTACCAATATATATAATATCATAATATATTATAAAAATAAAATATTATAATATTTATATTATAAGTATTACAAATATAATACTTTTCGGGTACTTCTCATTATTACCTGGATTAGATCATTAGATTTTACTCTAGTAAACAAAAATAATATTCATAAATATTAATTATTAAAATTAACTAAATATTAATTTTAATAGTATCAATTTAGTGAAAATAATGAAAGTTTTAAAACTGATATTTAATGACACATGAGGGCATTTTCGTGATTATTAATGAAACTTGAATGATATTTTGGGAAAATTGTTTTAAAATAGTATTAGAGTAGTTAGTTAATTAGAGATAAATGGCATAATTAAGAAATATCAAATTTTAAGAGGGTAAAAGAGAAATTTAAAAGTTTTAACACCCCAATCCTCTTTTATATGTAGTATAGATTATTACTATGACTCTTGGGTCTTTAACACCCCAATCCTCTTTTATCTGTAGTATAGATTATTACTATGACTCTTAGGTCGCATGAGTAACAAAAGCTCCTATACCCCTCAAATCTTTAATATTTGTAAAATTACCCCTCGAATTTTGGTGTTTGCAAATTTCCCCTCAAAGCTAGCATATTAGGTATTTTTAGTACTACAATTTGAGAATGTTGCTTGTTAAACAAGAGAATGTCAAATTTTCCTATAATTCTAATAGGTTTGAAATAATTTTCTTTTTAAAAACTAAAATTGTTAAGTGGGCAAGGTAGAAAAAAAATCAACTTGGGAGAATTGAGGGGTAAGTTTGCAAGTAACAAGATGTAAGGTTAACAAAACGTGCGTTTTTTCCGTCATGCGAACAGAAGACACCGCAATTACATCCCGGGCGTCTACATGTCACCATTTTATGGAATGACTTTTCCTATTCTTCCTCGTCCACGTGGCAAGCATACAGAGCCCCAGTGTCCCAAACCATCTAGAACCATTTTCTCTTTTAAAAAAAGCTAAATTAAATATATAAAAAAATAACAAAAATTTAGGTGCATCTGATGTGGGGCCAATTTAATCTTGGCCCTCCATCTATAATTAAGTATCCGGGTGTCAATAACTAGGTGCGCTAGATTTCATTGCTTTCTTTTTTGAGACAAAATAATAATTAAAAAAATGCTCTCTTTTTCTCTTATTTGAGGGGGAAAAATGCTTTTTTTTTTCTTGGCCCTTCTCTAAGCTTGGACTGAGGAACCCCCAATCATTTGAAGCTTTTACCAACCTTGATGTGATTTGGGTAAGCTAAATTCCTTTCATGGTCTCGTTTTCTTTGTTTGTTGGCGGATTATTGACCCATATTTTCTATTTTTAATTAACGTATATTATTATCATTATTATTATACTTGTGACTTTGTTTATTTCATTGGGAAAGTTCCTTCATTTGAAGGATTTGTGGCTTTTGTTGATTTCAGCTGTGTTCTGTTTTAAAATTTTGTTCTTTTTAATTAATCTTTTTAATTCCTATAATAATAAAAAAATCTCATCTTTTTTCATTGTTGTTCTTATTGGTTCTTTCTTGGGGACTCCAAAATTTGATCTTTTTTTCAATTGGTTGTGTTTCACCTTAGCTTAATTATCTAAAATTGGAGGTGGGTTTTGATCTCTACTTCCATTGATGATAATAGATTATCTTCCATTACTAGTTGTGGCTGATAATTTTGTTTCTATTTGTAGATTAAATATCTATTATTGCTGAACTTGGGAACAAAACCATGCCTCTCAGTCCCAGCCACAAGAATTTCTTCTCAAATTTAATGGCCGAAGAATTCGATCCAAATTCTTCTTCAAATGGAAATGATTTGATTCATAAAGATGAGAAGGGTGATGATATTCCACCATCAAAGCCTAGCTCAGTTAATAATGGTCATAAACCTAGTCTCACTGAGAGAAGGGCAGCAAGAGCTGGGTTTAGTGCTCCAAAAATTGACACAGGGCAAATTCGAGCAGCAAATTTTCCGTCGTCAAGTTCGGAGATTCATTCTCCTTATCTTACAATTCCTCCTGGTCTTAGTCCAACCACATTGTTGGATTCTCCGATTTTTCTTTCGAATGCATTGGTATGGTTTGTATTTGTCTATGCATAATAGTATGAGTTGATTGAACAAAGGAATAATAACTAAACATAAGTACCTCGGGATCACATTAATATGTGCTTGTTAATTAAACTTTTCAGGTGAAATGTGGAGTGTCTGTTTAGAGTAGTTTGGTGAAAGGGATTGAGACTGTGAAGTCATCCTGCTCTGGTTTCAAGTGAATCATAATGTCAGCATGCATGTTTGCTTATTATTTGTACCCAATTTTCTTACAAGTAAACTAGTTTTCCTGGTATTTTATTGTGACGGAGATACTTAACTACTAGCAAATTTTTTATCCCTAATCCTTCATTAGATATTTGGTTTTTGAGTTCAACTTGATTCGATGACCTGTTCATCTTTCTTTAAATTTAAACATTCAATTTGGGAGTAAGTTCCACCCTCTACCTTTTCCGTACATACTCAACAGAGTGGATTCAGTTGAACTCAGTCGACATAAGTTCAACACATCATGCGTGAGACCAAGCATGGAAACTTTTCTCTCCATGCTTTGTGTGCAAACACTCGCTATAGTGTAATAATCCTTACTTGTTATTTCGTAATAAAGAATTAGAGGTAGTGGTTTAGAGTTGAAGAAGACACTAGAAGGATCGTTTAGCTTCAAATATCTATGAACTCACAAAAGTTTGTTTTTTCGTGTACAAATCATGACACATATGGCACTTATTTTTCGTCTGCTGGATTTGTGCCTTGCGTGTCAGATAATAGTTTGTTTTGACATTATAACTTCTTATGCAATATACACAATTTGTGAAAATTTATGTTTCACACACTTGAAAAATATAGTTTTGTGGTGCTGACTAACTCTGTATTGCTTATGGGTTTCAGGCTCAACCATCTCCAACTACGGGCACATTTTCTTTTTCACACTGTAATACTGATTCAAACCCTGTGGTTCATGATCATAAAGCTAAAGACCACCCACTTGAAGGCATCAATTCTCTGTCATTTGATGTAAAATCACCTTTAGCGGAAAATCCATCATCTTTCTCAGGTGGAGGAAGCCTAGTAAGTTGTATATTTTATTTTATTTTTATTTTGCTTGCATAATAGAACTTATGTTTCTTGGTTGTGTCATATGTGAATGTTTTGTAAGGTTATAATCCGTACCAGGCATCTTAATTTGTTTAGAAAAAGAGACCTCAATCTATGAACTAAATGTTTTCTACTGATTTTACATTTTTTACAATCAACACCCACACTGTTACATATTCTGCTTATGACCATGAATTGCACGAGCTTTAGATGCTTACTATTTTATATCATAGCTGCTTAACTAGCCTTAATAAAACTTGCTATGTGGAACTAAGATGTTGGTTAGAATAAGCAAGAGTGGATAAGGTCGAAACGCTAATACCTCATGCCTGACGAGATTCTGAACTTCTTTTTTTCTTCCATTTAATGAATAATACTCAATCAAAAGTTTTTATAAATACTTCATTTTTTTGTAATATGAATGTTTTATTTTCTCACTTCATCCTTCTGTTTTCTTTTCTCTTCTTTTTGCTCTTACATTTTATTTGTCTCTTACTTTAACCCAGATTTCCTTTTTCATGTGCATTATATTAGTTTCAGGAAAGAAATCTATTTCCCGTCTGATTCTGTGTTCATCGTATAAAATATGTCATATTTATTGTACACCTTCGTTTATATTGGAATTACTTCACAGTATATTTGCATCAAGTACCATCAACCTTCTGATGAATTTTATTCTCAGCCAGCTTCAACCTTTGATCATCACCACTCCTTAAACCTATCAGAGACAAAGCTTTCAACCGATAATCTATCACCTAATCAAAGGCTGTCCAAGCCTACAGCTACCAAAGAACATTCTCCCCCTCTCGACAACTCACAAGAAGAAGAAAAAGGAGAATCTTCTCTCGGTCTTGGTTCTATAGCAGAGGATGGATACAACTGGAGGAAGTACGGGCAGAAGCATGTGAAGGGAAGTGAGTACCCTCGAAGCTATTACAAATGCACTCATGCTAGCTGCCCGGTAAAGAAAAAAGTTGAACGAAACCACGAGGGTCAAGTCACAGAGATAATCTACAAAGGAGCTCACAACCATCCAAAGCCTGGTCAAAACCGTCGTGCTGGAGTTTTATCCTCTCACCCCTATAACGAATACCAATGTGATGGGAATGATTGGAGAAATGATGGTGGTGCCCTTGAGACCACGCCGCCTCCTTCGGGCATTAATGAGTTTGGTGAGAATCAAGAAGGTGGAGAGGTTTTGTCGACGCTGTCTAATGAGGATGAGGAGGAGCGAGTAACTTATGGGAGTGCCTCTGTGGGTTGTGATGGAGAGGGAGAGGAGACGGAGTCGAAGAGAAGGTTGTTTTCCCCCCTTTACTGAAGAGCTTCTTGATGTGGATATGCTACGGGTTTTCTACATATCTACCCCAAATCAGGCATATTTGCAAAACGACCCCCAAAATCTCAACATTTGAAAAATTACCCCCAAATCATCAACGTTGGAAACCCCCCCCCCCCCCCCCCTCAAAATCAATAAACCGTTGACCTTGGACGTGGTGAGTAAATATTTGACTACTTTCTTGATATGTCTACATTGCAGGTACAAATTTGCCAAACAAAGTTGATGATATATTGATTTGGTCAGAGGGTAGTTTTTCCATAGTTGATGATGTAGAGGGTACTTTTGCAAATTTGCATGATTTTAGGGGTATATTGCAAAAAAACCATATGCTATTTATATATAAACGAAACTGTATTGTGTCCTGTGTGGGGTTTCAGGAAGGTTGATGCTTGTGCTATGGAAATGAGTGCAAGCTCGAGGGCGGTTCGCGAGCCAAGAGTGGTGGTTCAGACGACGAGTGAGGTTGACATTCTTGATGATGGGTATCGCTGGAGAAAGTATGGGCAGAAGGTGGTCAAAGGAAACCCAAACCCGAGGTAACTGATGGCCTACAATTCTTAAAAGGGTAAATTGCACATAAACCCTTCACCTATACCTTCAATTGCACTTAACATGCTCAACTTGTATACTAGCCCTTAGCATCCCTAGATTGTCATTTTTATAAAGATAAATTGCAAGTAACACCCTTATTCCTCATGAATTCAGTGGGGCTAAGTGCTAGTAAAGAGTTGAGGCGTGTTTAGCACAACTGGATGTATATATGAGAGGGGTTATGTGCAGATTACCCGTCATAGAATGCTCTAACTGGACTGGCGCATAGGAAGAGATATATGTTACCAATGTAATGTGATAAATACTGCTAGTGACACAAAATTGGAGTGGCAGAATCGACATAAACACCGAAGAATTCAAACCATTTGCATTAGCAAGATAACCCCCTTGACTTTAATGGATTTTGCACATAAATCCCTGAACTTTGTCATCTCACAAAACCTTGCTGAACTTTGGGGTGTCTCACAAAAGTCCCCTGAAGTTTAAACTTTTCCCAATGGACCCGTAATTGGTAAAAAAATCCACCCCCCCCCCCCCCCCCCCAAAAAAAAAACCCACCCCCTATAATTTTAGATGTAAGACTATTGAAAATACCCTCTTCATATTTTTTTATAATGTAACCTCCGTAGGTAGGTTGCTGACCGGTCATTACCTACAAGGCTATCGTAGGCTATGTGACATGGACACTTCCATAGTGAATCTTTTAGTATCACATGTCAAACACACGTAGCAAACATCATACAACATTTTTGTATATTTTATGGGTTTTTTTTTTGGTATCTCTAGTCCATGTATATGTCTTCAGGAACTGAGACTGCAAGGACTTATCTCGAGAAACCTTTAAATTCATAGTAACATCAGTGTAGTGTTTATACTGATGTATGATTGCTTTCCAGGATCTGGTCAATACATTACTTAGTAAATACAATCTTATATTCTAACTTGTCTCTCCTTTATCGGATTTAGGCTTATCTTGTAGTGGCAGGATTTGAATCTACATTGTTCTGGTATTTGAATCTTGATTTGACTTTGGATTGTTCTGTGGGTGTTTCTCTCTCTCTCTCTCTCTCTCTCTCTCTCTCTCTCTCTCTCTCTCTCTCTTTGTTTTTTTTTTGGGGTCAGTGATAGCCATCTCAAATAGACTTTCTAAGCTCACTCAGAGACAATATCAGCCAAAATTTCACCAAGGGTAAAGGAGTAATAAAAAAAAGTCAGGGGGCCTATCTACAACGTTGAAACTACAGGAGTGAAGAGAGTAGTAAGTTCAAAACAATGATACTACAGAGCGTCTATGTGCAACTAACTTATTCTGATACCATATCAAAGTCCCTTCCACTATATCAAAACCCAAGCATTTGGCGATAATCGAGAGTTACACTTTTTCACCTTAAACATCCTTTTGGTGCAGGAGCTACTACAAGTGCACCAATCCAGGCTGCTCCGTCCGCAAGCACGTAGAAAGAGCGTCTCATGACCTAAAATCCGTGATCACGACCTACGAAGGAAAACACAACCATGAAGTCCCCGTCGCTAGAGGCAGTACAAATGGCTCGTCAACCTCTGCAAATCCTATCTCCTCAGCTCCTCATTCAACTCGAGCCCCAGAAAACTTCACGAGATACATTAATTCTAATTCTTCTCCTCTCGGTGCTTATAGCCTCCATGGCCAAGATCTAGTTGCACCGACGACTGCTAACTTCTCTTTTGGAGTTGGGCCCTCGAGCCTTACGGTTTCGGGATTTGCGCCTATGACTCTTCCATCGGTTAACGCATTTATGGGTGAAATCAAAGAGGAACCTTCATCGGATGCTGCTTCGGTTTACTATCAGCAGCTTATGAGGAGAATGCCTTTAGGACCTCAGATGTAGAGAGTGAATGGAAAGAGGGAAAAAAGTTCATTTGGTTTTGTAGGGTAGGAGAGATTCAATTTGGTTGTGTTTTTTTTTCTATAGAGAAGTCCAGTGAGATTATTTGGTTTTTTGTTGGAGAATTTTGGAATAGTAATAGAAGGTGAGTCATTTTTCGTTTAATGTTGGTGGAGTTTTTCTTTTGTTAAAAATTTCTTTGAAGTGTTTGGTTTAGACTTTAGTGATGATGGGAATGTCACAGCACTGTTGTGTTCAGTTTCAGAAGTGAATAACTCACAGCAGTTGTTCTTTGAGTAAGATCTCTTGTATAAGTGCTCTTCTTTCATTATCTGTATTTGTAGAAAGTATGATAATTTTTCAAATTAAATTATTTAATGTTCGTGAGACTGCCTAGAGCTTGAATTTCAAAATGGCTTCCTTAATATTGTTCACAAGCCATATTTTGTAAATTCTAGATCACTGCAGATAGTTCACATAATGGAAGAGTAGAATTTTATACAGGAGAGAGGAAGTAATACATAAACGCAAAGTGTTTAAACACACTGAAACAAAGTTGTATTACTCCGAGAACGCTCTCAAAGTATAAGTTATTTAATTGAAATTTCTCTCATCAAGAAACACATTACAAATGCAACATACCCCGACTGCGCAAATTTATTTACATAATGAATATGCAACATACCCTGACTGCACAAATTTATTTACATGATGCATATAATCATGAGCACTTTTGTAACTCAACCATAATGGAAAGGATTTTATAAAGATACAGTACCAAATCAATCAGCAACAAGAATGAGATTGTGATCAAAACCTGAAACAGCCTGGAGAACTCTAAATCCCTCCAAGCTCTCAACCAAAGCTGGCTCCTCTTCATCCATCGAACTCCCCAATCCGAGCCTCCCATTTCTTCCTGATCCCCAAGCCCACAAGTCGCCCTTTGATGTCAAAGCAAGAGAATGAACACGACCAGCTGAGACTGAAACTATGCTTTCATCATCTAAACTTTCGATTATTGCAGGGACCTCTTCTGGGCCTTGACGACCAAGCTGAGAGCTTTGATTCCAACCCCATGAGAAAACACTGGTGGAGTCTTCTCTGCTGTTGTTTGATTGAGTTTGGCAAATGGAGAGGCAGTGACCGAGGCCCGTGGACATTGAAAAAGGTTGGGAGTTTATGTTAACGGGTAGGATTTTGGATCCTTCGGTGTTTCTGCCCAGTTGACCGTAGGTGTTATCTCCACAACTTAGTAATGTGTTTTTGCCTGAAATAGACGGTAGAAAGTGAGCAAAGAGGGTTGATGATCCTTCAAGGTTATGTTCAAGGTTGCTAATTTCATGACTAGAAACAAAAAATCTTCTTGCGTGTGTGCGCACATATTTTGCTCCTGTTTTAATGTGACTCATGTATGAGAAAAGTACAGTGATATAATATAAACTAAAAGAATATCATAGTAACAATCTAGTACTGGATTTTGATTGTACAAAAATTATTAGTTTCAGAACAGCAAAGTTGTATGTTGAACGTAATGCTCGTATTAAAGAATAAGACATCCATATAAACTAAAGGAGAACGTGGCACCTTAAAAAGCATAAAAGATATACAATTTCATCAGGCATGATTCAGTATAAGTCAATTCCTAAACCATTCTGCTTAAAAATGACGAGGATTTAGACTTATGCGAGTTTGTCAGAAAGAAGTGAGGTGGAATTGATGATAGAGAAAAGAAAGCCGAGATCAAAAATAAATAGATGCAAATATGGCCAGAAACTGATAATGAATTTGTCTGATTGAGGAGTAGCATGTGCATGTGTGTAATTGTATATGTGTTTGAGTGTGTATAAACAAACTGTACCGTGTACTGACCTAGACTCGGATATGGACATGAAATTAAATAAAGCAAAAACTCATCTGGTAATTATCTGCATGCACCCTTTCTTATAATATAAACCGAAAACTCTTGCTGCCATTTCCCACCGGTAAGGTACTCTTATCTTTTACTTATAGCAGTCTGGAGCCTTACAAAAGAAACAATTTAACTTATAATCCTCACAATTTTGATAAAAGAGAAATCTGTTTCAAATAAAAGATGTCAAAAATATTCTATTCTCAACTTTTCCAACCATGGTCAAGAATAATTCCAAGTAATTATTTGCTTATATTCAGAGTGGCAACGTTTTAGCACCTCTTAACTTTGAATAGATAACTGAGTTTTATTTTTAATGGATCTTTAAAACTGGAGGCTGTCATGGAAAACATCCATTCATATTTATTAGTTGCAAGGGTCTATCCGATGTTAGTACCCTAAATATCCAATATTTTGAAATTAGTCCCTCAAATCATTGAAATTGCTATTAGATCTAAATCTTATAAGTTGTTTCAAGTTAACCCCTCCAATCAAGAGTAGCAATAGCAAGTATAAGAACTAGGGAACCTGCTAATAGCAATTTCAATTATTTGAGGGACTTATTTCAAAATATTAAAGATTTAAGGGATTAATATTGGAAAACCTTTGTTGTAAATGTAACTCAGTTGCATTTGTCACTGAGAATGATCAAAAAATAAATCAATTATACGAACAACCTGGTAATGGATCAGTTGTGCAGAGATTTTGAACTACAAAATTGCTTTTATATTGAAAGTGATGCTCATGTTAAAGAAAAAAAGATATCTATGTAAATCTACAGTGGAACGTTGCACATTGGACGGCTCGAAAAATCCATTAGAATTTTAGGCAAGGCATAACTCAATATAAGGCAAACCCAGAAGACATTCAGACAATAAGAATATGAACCTCACATGAGTTCTTCAAATGGAAACGAGGGTGGCTATAATGATAGAGAAAACTTGCCCAGTATAAACAAGTGCAAAAATGGCCAGAAATTAGTAAACGAGATATTATTGGTTCATAAGAAGCAGGCTTACAAGAAATAAATAATGAATGGTCAAGCCCACAGGCGATGTCCGAGACTCTAAGAGAACCAAATTCTCCAACAATCTGAGGCTCCCAGATTATTGGCATATTCTCCTCCTCCTTTATTTTCAGTTCAACGTGTCTCGCAGCAATTTCAAGCATAGAAGATTTGTCCAAAGACCAGTCAGCACTTGGTACTTTATCAGATGGTTGACACAATGCCTGACCCATTTCTCCTAACCTTCCATCTTTGCAGTAGCCCCATCCAAATAATTTCCCATCCCTGGTCAGAGCCAGTGCATGACCCCATCCAAATGATACCTATTAATATATGTAAATATGATGAAATAAGCAAATATATCACAGTATTTGGTAACTAGAGAATGCATTACATGTATAGACATGCGAGACGAGACTGGCTTATGTATAGGATGTTGATGCTTTAAGTGATATAACTTAGAAACCAAGCTGGTTAATCCAGTTTAATACTGTTTCCTACTAGTCATTTGACAGACCATAGGGCATGCAAAATTATGAATTATGCTATTTATTCATCATAGCTGCTATGAGAAATAGTAACATCATAAACTTCATCTCACATCATTTTAAAAGGCTTAATTGCACATAGACACCCTGCACTATCACTCTTTTGAGCTAACTGCCCTTGTATTTTTGTTGTTGCAGGTATACCCCCTAGGCTAAATTCTTTACTTTTCTACCCTCAGATAAACTCAGTAATTTCAATCAGAGGAAATATCTGCTAAAATTTCATGAAGGAAAATCCAGGGCAGCCACAATAAAATTACAGAGGTAGTAAGTTCAAAAGAGCGATACTACAGGGGGTCCGTGTGTACTTCGTACATGAAAAAATTTACTTTGCAATAACTTATTTCGTAAGAAGATCTGTTTTTAATAAACTTCTTCCTATTTGCTCTAGAATACTTAATTAATGTTCTCCACTTTTCATTTTGCTTTTTCCCTTTTAAATAGTTTAAAATTTTCAGCTGTATATACCCCATAGAAGGCAAAACACCTGCAGCAGTTAATCTAAGACCCAACACCAGTGCTTGATAATTTATACGGGCTTTCTAATGCTAAAAAAGGACCAAACCACGTCTTGTGATACCCATATATTGCATATATGATATTCTTCATGAAGGCATCAGTCAGAGGCTCAGAGCTAAGGATGAAACCGTTTTGTTTATGAAAATTTTGGTCTGTTCAGATGTTTTATCTTGATCCTAGTCGCAAACACAAATCCAAGTTTTTATGAACTACATGTGAAGCATCATTGGTCGGTTACTTTGGAATGAATGGATAAAGATGAATAAATTAGACAGATTCATGACCAGCACTTTCACAAAATTTCAGTGGAAACTAAATTTTAAAAAGTTCAGATTTAACTTATTTGTCAAAACAGAAGAATTGTTAAACTTTTACAAAGACAATAATTTATCAGAATTTAGTTAGGGGTTATCTTGTCCGAATTTTCCTTCTCCTTCATTCATTCCTACATCTAATAATAGTTTGCATTTGGAAAAGATAAGATTTGGTACCTTAACTATCTTATGATCTGAGAGTGCCTCAACCTTGGAGGGTTTAATGGCTTCGATAACACCTTTACCAAGGCCAAGTTGACCTCGTTTTGATCTCCCCCATACCCACAGAGAGCCGTCGTCACCAATGGCTGATGAAACAACACCAGATGCAAATGCTGTCTGTGCCCTTACATGACCCAATCCTTCAACTCTTGTTGGTTGACCCCATGTTTCTCTGCTCTTGACAAAATTACAAAAAGAACTCGGACTCATGGGATACCCAATAATGGTAAAAAAATTCCATCCTTAGATGCATGTTAGCTGAAATTTCCTTTAAACAAATAATTCAAGCATCTAAAATGTCACAGGTTTTTCATGCAACTTTCTATCATTTATAGATAACTGGTTAATTAAGCGGTCCATGGTAGGTAAAAGTTCAATCCAATCTAAAATTTAACTATTCAACTCTACCCAATCTCATTGCATTCTGTCGTAGGACCTCAAACAAGTGTGAATTATGATTTTAAACCAAGAACACTTACAAGAAAAAAATATAGTAAGAATTAGCTCAAAATATGCATCATTCATGGAAACCAAGAAATGGGTATTGCAATTAAACCCCTAGATAAAGAAATTAAGAAGTGGGTATTGAAATTAAACCCAAAACAAAGGAGAAAACGAGAGAAAGGATCGACCTTGGGGAGTTGGCACCTCTCCCAAGTTGGTCCTCGACGTTTCTCCCCCATGCCCAGACCTCGCCGCCGGTCGTCACTGCAAGAGAATGGTAGTGGCCCGCTGCCACGCTGGCGATCGAGGAGGGCAGATTTGGGATTTTGGTGGGCTCGTAGGCGTCGAGGAGAGGAGAGGAGAGGCCGAGAGCTCCATTGCTGTTGTCGCCGAAGCTGTAGACTGAACAGGAAGAGGAGATGAATCTGACGGAGGAGAGAGAGAGGCGAAGGAGTGAAGTTCTCTTTAGAATAGGCATCAGAACTGCGAGAGAGAGAGAGAATAGAGAGAGAGAGAGAGAGAGAGCGCAAAAGTTCCAGCAAAGCTTTGAAATTGCTCCCAAGTCCCTAAAATCCGAAGGGGTCATGCAATTGGTCCCCCAATGACAAAAAGTAAAAAAACATGAAGATTTTCTTTATGACAGCAAGTGGGGGAATTAATTTTTTTGCAAAAAAAATTAAATAATTAAAAACTATGAAATTTTTGTTTGTGTCATTGAATTTTTGTAACATGAAAGCTACTATAAATTTTAAAGTGTGTTTGGATTGGAGGTAGGAGAAGATTGGGGAAGAGAAGTTAGCAGTTCACTTTCTTTGGAAGTTTTTTTGAGAGAGGTAACGGAGGGTAGAGCATGGGAAATTTACATTAAAATGTCGCTATTTTGATGCCCCTCAAATTGGAATGTAAATCAAGGAAAGGGTAGGATAATATATTTGGCCATCTACCGTTACAAATCAGATATTTGATTATGATATCTTTTCCCCTTCTCTTTATAAAAGCTCTCAAACATGACGAAAACAAGTTTTGCTTTATTTTTTTACTAACATCAACCAAAATATTATATTTTTCTTATTGTTCTCTATCTTCTCTTTCTCTATTTTATCTTTCATTTAATTTTCCTAGTAAACTCCTAAACACAGTAAAAAGTTCGTGATAGTTAGTTGTAACAAGTACGCTTTATGATTAATTTTTGAGAAAAGTAAAACAAGTTGAACCCCCCAAAAACAACATAACCGTTGATCTGAAAGAATTAAAGAACATAGATTGCTTCCACACCTATATTTTCTCAAAACAGTAGTAAATAACAAACTTATTGGGGGTTTTATTCAACTGCAAAAGCTCTGGGGAATTTAGTGTGATTTTGAAAGTTATAAGGGTTTTACTACAAAATGCTGAAAGTTCTTGGGGGGTTTAGCGTAATTTACCCATTTTAGTTTCGCATAAACCCTCAAACCCTCTGAAAATCGAGAAAACCATAAACCCCCCAAATTCCGCCACCACTCTCAACCCCAGAAAAATGTCGAATCTCCGCCGCCTCCTCCTCATCTCTCACTCCCCCCGCCACTCCCAAACCCTAACCCTAACCCTAATCCGATCACTCTGCTCCTCATCTCCTCCACCAATCAAACCCGTCTCTTACCCTGTCAAGCCCAAGGACCCCGAGCCTCAACAACCCCAGGATCAAGAACCCAGGCCTCCGCCCCCTCCGCGATCCGATCGGGACCCTCCGCCCTCGTTCCGGTCGTGGACGCGCGAGGACGCGAGGTTCGTGAAGGACGCGCCGGCGATCTCGCCGGTGGCGTACCCGTCTAGGGTTGCGCCGCTGCCGGAGGATCGACGGAAGGAGGAGGAGGAGGAGGGGGATGAGGAGGTGAGGAGGGAGGGGAGGAGGATTGAGAGAGGGGAGGGGAGGGTTAGGAGCTATTTTGGGTTGCAGGAGGAGGAGGAGAGGGTTCCTTTTCCCACGATTATTAAGCAGGAGAAGAGGCCGCAGAAAGTGGTGATGGAGCTGTCGGCGGCCATTCGGGAAGTCAAGGTCTGGAATTTGATTCTTGTGGGTTGCTCCTTTTTCATTTTTTGAAGAAACATTGGATTTTTACACTGATAGCTAGTAGTCTAGAATAGTAAGGCTTACAAATGATATAGTACATTGGAGGTGGTGCTAACTCACAGGGCATTAAGCAGGTTACACAGTTAAATTATTGGTGTAAAGCAAAGACTTGGAGTGGAAAGGACTAGCCGTGACTGTATAAGAATATAGCACATAAACCGTTTCGGTGGTGTTGTAGTGAAATTGCACCTCAGTTAACAGTTAGATGAAGAATGTGTCGACAATGCAATTAAATTTTCTTTATTGGATATTCACTACGAACAGGCATTTGCCCATGTTTCCGGTTAGCATTCCAGACCTTAGCAACATCTCACAAGCATAATCAAGCAGGGGATAGAAGTAAAGTATGTGAACTACTAAACCGTTGATTCCAGCTCTCCACTTAGGTTTTCTTTTCTTTTCTTTTTTTCTTTTTTCTTTTGCTTGTTCTCTAAAAATATTTAAGCATTTTTTCTACAAGGAAGGAGCTATAGCAAAGTCATTCTTTCGTCTGTGGTGGAAAGAAGCATGCAAATGCGCCCCTAAAGATTTTTGAGGATTTAGAGCCCCATGTGTAGAGTTTGTCAACTACATAAGCAAACAAATTTTTTGTAGTTAATTTAGCTCACAAATTTTTTGTAGAATTGTATTTCATTTCTCATTAGTACTAGTTGAATCTCATAGGCTTATGAATTCTCATTATTTCGTGATGTTGTTCTTACATTCTTAGGCATAGTATTTTGATCACAGATAATGAAATGTAAGCTCCAAGTGCAACGAAAGTTAGTTAATATAACTTTTGGAAGACATGTTTCCCGTAGTCTTTTGACCTCTTGTCTTCATTTAATAAACAGGGTGCTGTTAGATTTCATCCAGAATTATTATTTTTGTAAGCATCTTATTGAGGTTGTCCTTTAGGTTGTTGCCCTTGTATAATGATTTCAAATCCGATAACAGAATATCAGTATATCCATGTCTATGTTCATTTAGGATCTTTTAGTAACTCCATACCAGCCTGTGGGAATTGCTAGGTTGTACGCTAAATCAGGATGTCACTTGAGAATGTGCAGCTATTTTCTTGGCCATCCTATCTTAATAACTCAAAAATCTTTCCCTTTGTTTAATTTGTTGGCTAGTTTGAAATTTCATTCTCACTGATTTCTGTTATTTTTAGTCACTGTTCAGGCCAATGCCAAGAGCAAGTTCACTGAGACAATTGAAGCTCATGTTAACTTGGGAGTGGATCCACGTCGCAGTGACCAGGTCCGATCTATTTATCTTTGAATATTCTTGTTAATTTAGTTTTGTGCAAACTTGTTGCATGAGAGGAGCCTCTAGTATAGGCTCATTTGTTCTTCTTGAAGATAATACTCATAATCATGCTGAAAAATAAAAAAAAAACTCATGTGCTTGTACAATCTTGCACTCCAAATATGTCAATCATTTTATTTAGGCATGGATATTTAATTCATTTGAAGTAAGAAGCAGAAAAATCCTCATAATTGATTCATTATTGAAAATGCGGCAAATTGACGAACCATAAATACGATCGCATGTAGTATCCACTTCATATTTAATATAACAAAAACATGCCTTTATGTGAAATTTTTGGGATAGGTTACATGCGTAATATTCTTTCATTCAATTTAGTTAAGGGCTATCTCCTCTATACTAAGTTAACGGCTATCATATCCTTCTCAATAGCTTATAAGCAAGTTCTCTGAGACTATAATATATATAACATAATCTTGGTGAAGTGATCTTCTTGTTTGAATTTTGAAAAATACATGATGACCATCATATCACGTTGCGTCCTTTGAAATATCAAAGCCGCACCACAGAAGCTTCTACTTATGGCCTGGGCCATCTTTTTCTTTACCACCTCATCCCTATTCCATTTTATCGTAATCAGTCTATATGCCTCCAAACTGTGCCTGTTCTCTTTCCTACAACCCTTCTTTCTATGACATCAGCTAAAACGATAAAAAAGGCAAATTGATGCAGGTTTCAAGCCCTTGTTTGGAATACCTCCGCAAGCTTTTTGAGAAAGACTCATCTTTCATTGAGCCAGCAGCAAAATGAATGTAATATTTTATGGCTTTTCAAGTCCAGGAATGACTATTGTTCTTGTACTTTGTTACTGTGAATGCTTGGGCTTTCTTAGCTATGAATGAAACAAACTCTTTTGCTTGACTAGCTTGTTTTATTCCTTTCTATCTTGCTCTTTAATATATTAATCTTATGTTTGTGTTGCAGAATGTTCGTGGTTCTGTAATGCTCCCTCATGGCACAGGAAAGGTCCTGGCAGTATATTTTGTCTTATTTTGTGCATTTATTGATAGTGGTATACATATACTTATAGTTCTTTTATTTCTGTAGACCGTTAGGGTAGCTGTGTTTGCAGAAGGAGCGGCAGCAGATGAAGCTAGAGAAGCAGGAGCTGATATAGTTGGAGGAGATGCACTCATTGAGGAAATAAAGGGTACTGCATTAATACAACTTTTGGCTTGCATTCTTTAGAACACTTGGTGGTCTTTCCAGCCTATATGCATTTATCTGACAAAATTAGCTTGTGATTCAACTTACTGGGGTCCTCTGTCCAGATTTATAACAATTAATGCCATCTACCATATATAGTTTTCATCTTTGGTGCCCAGATTGGTGTTTTTTGGCACATAATAGTCCTGGGCATATTGATCAGAAGTATGGCGACTGTGTCAAGATGCCATTCTTGTTTGCCTTTTTGTTTACTGTTATAATTTTTTTTTTGATATATAACAGCAGCAAGCATGTGCTTGATCATAAACTTTCACATCTGAAAGAGAGATTCTATGATCGCTGCTGCAAAGTTCAGACTCTTTGGCGTGCTTTTTATTTCTTTAATGTATACATAAAATGACAGAAACAGCTGCATAATCAGGGTGTCCTTGATTCCCTGGGCAGGCCACCCTTTTAAATATTCTACCTTTGTTCATAAAAGTAAAGACAAGAGAAACATGAAAAGTAGGTCTGCATGATAATAAGAAAACAAAACCTAACAAAATCATCCTTGGAACTTTGCTGATTTCTGTATCATTTTTACGTTATGCTGCAACTGGACTCTTAAATCTCGGTAGGTATGGTACAGAATTGAGTAAAGGAGAATCCACAAAGGTTTTTTGTGACAATTTGAAGGTTGTGTCTTAGAAGTCTTGTCTGTATTGTTGAAGGTAAAAGTTCCTGCTATCAGAATGTTGCCCATCTATTAAAACAGATAACCACTTTTGATGTCAATCCGAGTGTCTTTCATAACACCATGAGGGTGAACCCTAAGCCTCTGCTCTTATCTGTTACCATTCACGTCTCTTTTTGAGAACAATCAAGGATTCAATGACTGTTGATATCAATGAATGATTATTGCAAATTGATGGCAAGTGT
>JBAKGM010000001.1:41545761-41556781 GCA_037177215.1 Asparagus racemosus
TCCCCCCCCCCCCCCCCCCCCCCCAAACCAAAAAAAAAAAAAAAAAAAACAAATCCCAACCAAAAAAAAAAAAAGATCAATCTATCTTCTTGTCCACTGATATTCTCTTCCTTTTCCTGTGTTTTATGTCGGTCTCTGCTCTTGTTACCTCTCTTTCTCTTTGCACCTTCCTTTTTCATTTTCCTGATTCGTAGGTATCTGATTATTGGTTTGTCTTCTAGGACTGCCATTCTTTACAGGCTACAATTTCTTCTTTGAACTCAGCAGGTTGCTAATTATGATTTCTGATTTATATATTCTAGCATTTGCTCACTTGTTATCATTATTCATTTTGAGATATTGGTCCCCCAAATCTCATATTTTAGATACAAGTCTCCTAAATCATCATATTTGGATACAAGTTCCTTGAATCTCATCTATTTGGATACATGTCCCCCATATCATCATATTTGGATACAAGTACCAAAATATATTAAGTTCTTTGGAACAAGTCCCCATGGTTAATTCCCATTCACTCAACCCCACTAAACTAACAGGGCTGTTATGAATTAGATTTTAAATTGGAGGGATTTTAGGAAGTTTGGCAAGATAGAGTTGCTTTTAAATGGGTTCAAAGATCATATTGACTTCTTTGGCTTTGCGAGAGGTTAGGTTGAAGACAAGGGAAAAAATGGAAAACGGAAACTAAGAGCTTCATTAGTTTAGTTAGGTAAGTGGATGAGAATTTACCAGGGAGACTTATTTAAAAAACTTATTAGCTTACTTTTAGGGCACTTGTATCCAAATAGAACGATTTGGGGGACTTGTATCCAAATAGATGAGATTTGGGGGATCAATCTCAAAGCCCCTTTCTTTCTAAATCTTCCTTGCTCAATTGATTTCTTTCTAAGATATAATTCGTAAATGCTACTTGCAGGAGGGGGTAAACTTAACTTCGATAAATGCATAGCAACTCCTATGTTTATGCCTCGCCTCTCCAAGGTTTGTTGGATGGAAACTTAGAAACATATTTCGGTATATTTTATTTGAGATATTCTTTATGCATGACTGTGAATTTTTATTCAGCATATAGCTAAGATTCTTGGTCCCCGTGGTCTGATGCCAAACCCCAAAGTACGTTTCTGCATAGATTTCACTGCTTTCTATTTTTCATTCATTGGTAATTCTTCTTTAATGCTTCCCTCCCGTATATAGCAAGGTTCTGTGACGAGTGATGTTGCTCCGGCAGTCAAAGCAGCAAAATGTGGCCGTCTTGATTTTAAAAGTGATAAAACTGCTAATGTGCATGTTGGACTTGGGAAGGTATGATGTGCATGTACTTATTTCTCATTGTATATAAACATATTATCATGAATAAATATATCACAATTTTGGATGATTATAAATATACTTGTGATGGAAGGATTACTCTAATACACTACGAAATATATCCACATATGGAAGTAGCGGGATGCTTCCTTTGCAACACTTAAAGAGGCTGCATAAATTCACATGGAATATTTTCATTCATTTTTTTTCCGACCCATTTTCTAGAAACAGAAGCAGGACTTTGTTCCTATTGCAGTAATTCAATATCTTGAGTAATGGATTACTTAGCATGTGGGGAACTATTCAAATTCGTGTCCGCTCATGATTCCAATATGAAATGGAACTAATTGACTTGTGCGTGTTGTGCTGCAACATGTTGTCATTTACAGGTTGACTTCTCAGAGGATGCTTTACGAGAAAATATTGGGGCATTTGTGAATGCACTTTTGGTTGCAAAGCCTGTGGGTCTTAAGAAAAGTGAGTGGCCTCTTATGCATTTCTGTTTGTTTCTGTGCTCTGAAGAACTGTAGTATATCCTTGGGGAAATCCTGAGGTATATACAGTTTTCAAGGCGTTATGTGGTAGCAAATGAGAAATTTTAGAATAAAACATTAGAATTCTAGAAATATTTAGCTGCCTAACCATGATGATCAGAATGCATCTACATTTTACTTCATGGAGTGGTACATTGATTGTTATAATCATTCTGCTAAATTACTCTATGTATGTTGAAGATCAGAATGGGACTTTTCCAAGCTGGCTTCCATTTAATGCTTACTATCTATTTTATATGTCCACTCAGATATCTTTGAATTTTCTTTTTGCTGCAGCTTCGAAATATGTCGGCTATGTGAAAAACTTTACACTGACCAGCACGGTGAGTGTTACTTCAGGCTTTGTCTTGTTCGTGAGACACTTCTTCCTAAAGCAGAAAACTTGCAATTATTTTTGTATGACGCTAATCACCAGTCTGGGATTAGTCCCTTATTATCTAGCTTGACCCTTGAACATATCACCTGAATCTATTACACACTGAATTTGTAGACATTTGAAATTTTGTACTCAGGTTGAATGATTAGTCTAGAATTAAAATGTCACCGTCATACTTCTTTTATTATAGAATTAGTCAGGTCGAGTGATTAGTATAGAATTAAACGTCATGTTTTTTTTTATGATGATACTAGTAGATATGGTGGTCCATGATCTTTTCCCATTGAACTTGTAAAGAATAACCTAACCTATCCATAACATATTACTCTGATTTTTTTGGTTCAGATGGGTCCAGGATTCCCCATTACAATACAGTCATTATCCACAGCTGCGGATAACTACACCAAACAGCATGTGAAGTAAATTCACGTTGGAGCAAGCGAACAGTTTTTAAGGGTAGTAAACCGTAATTACTCTTCAAGCATAATTCAAATGCCCTGCTTCTTCCTAATGCAGTAGAAGGCCCAAACTCGAGTTTCTTCTGGCCGAGCATCTTCTACTCATACTGTTTGATGTATCGGTGCTGTAGTGTAGCTCTTGCATGATCTTTTGCAAGAAGATGGTTGTACTTAGGCGGAGTTAGCTTTTCGACTCTTGTTTCTCAGATAGAGGGATGTAATTCTTTTTTGTCGCTGGCTGCTGATCATTGTAACTCTGGTTGATAATCCATCTAGCGCTATTTGAAGTTCTTTGGTCTTTCTACGGAATATGTTTCATCATAAATGGCAAAATCTGGGGACATTTTGTGTTTACGTGTAATCTGCTCTTTTGCCATGTTATGTTTAGATGAGGAGTACAAGTTCAATAAGCTAGTAATTACTGTTATGCGTCAGTCTGATTTTATCTTTAATCAAGTTTTGCAAGAAGATGTGATGCTCATGCTTCTTTTTCTCAGTATCTGTTTTTATTTTTCATTAATCTACAGAAAAGGATTGAAGCTAATAATTCTTCATGTTTCAACTTTAAATATGATTCTTGTTTGGTTGCAGTGAAATCCTACAAAATAAGGAGATTGATAAATAATAACACTTTTTCCTCGTGTGATCGTATGCGAGTTATTTGATTCCATAAGTCATAAATAAATTTTTTTATTATCAATGTGGTATTTCCAGAAGGACAAGGTGCTTGGTACGCATACCTTGTTTGTGGAATTTCTCTACGATAAGAATGTACAAATTTCATAGCTGATACAAACATACCATTTTCTTTTTTGGAATTTCTCTACAGTAAGAATTTACAAAATTCATAGTTCATTCAAACCCCTCACAATTTGGAGGAGACCTACGAACTAGCTGGATATATCATAAAAAACCAGAGACATTTTAAAATAACTTAAAATCTAAAGGACCTAATAGCAATTTTATGATTTGGGGACTACTTTCAAAATAGCTAAAGTACCCGGGTATCTGATCCCATTTTCCCTAATTTGAGGGACTAATTCACAATATGATTAGTTTAAGGAACTAATTCAAAACATAAAAGCTTTAACAAGGGACTAATTTTAATGAAAGATTTAGGACACAATTATCGAAAAGTCCAAACAATAAAAGTGGGGCTAAAAATCACGAGGAAGCACGCGACTTGCTGCTATACAGTTCTGAGTTCACGACCGTGGCAATTCCGTTATTTCACCAAAGTCTAGGGCTAAAATAGTAAAATCTCCCGCCGATTATCTCCTTAATACCTATCCCTTTCTTCCTTTATTTCGCGGTTGGGCTAGCGTCTCCAAGAAATAAATAAACAAATGAATTAAAAAAACACGAAATCAAAATAAATAAATCGAAATCAAAATTAAACATAAAACCCTAAAAGATTCATTTCCTGATCGATAACTGCTGACTTTTTGAATAGCGAATTCGATTGGGAATCTCTGGGTTCTCGATTCCTCTCAAGTGAGTTTGATCGAGATCTGAAGTGTTTCGATCCGTAAAGAGGTAAAGTTTTTTTTTTTTTTTTTTTTTTTTGAGATTTTTTAACTGAATTTTTGTGTGGCTTTGGCTTTTTGTTCAATTTGTTATTTAGATCTAGGGTTTTTTTTTTGTTCGAAGTCTTGCTTGCTGTTGTGATGTGGATAGGGTTGAAATTCTAGGGTTTTGGAGTCCGATCTTTGTCGTTTCGGGGTTTTAGATAGTTTGCTGACAGTGGTTGGATGTTAATCGAAGATATGATGCATAAATCCTTAATTTGGACGTGGGAGATCAATTCTCAGTTAAGGATGACTACAGTACATTTTTTCTTTTAATTTTTAGTACTTCTTTAGTATTAATATGATTTTTTTTCCCTTAATAATACATTTGGTAGACTGATTTGTTGAATTGTTAGTTACATGCAGACTGTATATGAAATTAATTCTATGATAATTGTGGGCAGTAGAAGCTTGAACATGTGAGTGAAAAAGTGCTCCTGTTAACAAATTCCTTTGGCCCCGAATTATTTACATATTCACCCTGAATTACTTAGATATCATCATGATGATTCCACAGTGTTTTAGAATTACACTCATTATAAAGATAAATTTTCCGTTGTGCTCTCCATTTGTTGAGTGAAACGTATTTCTGTTGTAACATACTTTAGTGCTTGAAACTTGCTTTGAATTGTTGATCGTGAATTGCATGAGTTTCTATAACTGATTGCTATTGTATGATTTGTGTGTTTTGACCTCTCTTTGGATTGTCTTTATTCTTGTGGTGACCTATTCTGACAGGGATATTTCTTTGCTCATCATATCGTTTCTCCTCTATATACGGCCAAGGACTAAGATTTTCCTTTAGAGTTGACTTATCTATCTTGAAATTCATGCTTATAGCATTTCGATAGCTGTTAAGCTTTGTTCCAACTAATTAATTGGTGGCTTTATTAATCTGCAACCAGTTCGCGTGAAGATTGCATCCTTGTTAAACCAAGACTGTAACCTTATTTGTTTTCTTGGCTTCCTTCCATGTTTTTGTTTCCGTCTATAGTAACCTGAAGAACCAAGTGCTCTGCAATTGTTGTGAACTTATATCCCCAAGTTGCAGCATTATTTGTACCTACTTTTTCCTGTTATTTCCTCTTTTAAGCTAATATTTTAGAAGAAAGAGTCTTCTACTTAGTTAAACATATGTTTTGGTTTTGAGATCTAGTTATCTGTTAGGATGCAGGCATGTGCTATGCTGGTTAGGGCGAGTTGCTGGGATTAATTTGACAGTTTTGACATTATTATGTCTTATTAGCAGGTGGGAGACATTGACAGGATGGCGGATGATTATGAGATGAATGACATGGAGGATGATATGGATGAAGAATTTCATGAAAAAGGGATGGAAGATTCAGATTATGACGAGGAAGAAAACGCCCATTCAGTATGTCATATCCATAAATATTCTTCTCATAATTCTATGCAGCACAATAGCTTTTTTCCCTTTTTGGTTAAATTTTAATAAGGACATGCATTAATAGTCAATTGCTAGTTTCTATGTCTTTTTTGTGTTTGATGTTTGGACATTTTCTCTTTATGTTTTCCATGATGGGTCCTATTTAATTTTTAATGAATGCATTTGTACTTGTATGAGGCACTAACAAAAGCTTCCTGATTTTATGCAGAATGATAGAGTAACAGACACTTCATCTGCAGAAGCAAGAAAAGGAAAGGATATCCAAGGGATACCCTGGAATAGGTTCAGTATCACGAGGGATAAGTACAGACAAACTAGGCTAGAGCAGTATAAGAATTATGAGAATGTTCCTAATTCTGGAGAAGTTTCAGCTAAGGTATTCTAGTTAAATAGTTTTAGATTATATTCAGTTGCATTTTCTTGAACATCCTAATTGGCATTGTCTTGTGCACAGGAATGCAAACCAACCAAGAAAGGAGGAAACTATTATGAGTTTTGGCGCAACACAAGAGATGTGAAGTCAACTATCCTTCATTTTCAGGTAAGATAACTGTGTCTAATTTTACCTTTTTTTGTTTCAAATTAGAGTCCACATTAGTCATAATGTATATTATATTTTTCAAAACCTCTGTTTTGTATATAGTGTATCTATTCTAATTTTATTACCAAACACATAATCTTGGTACAACTGTTGTCTGGGTGTTACACATGCACTGAAAGTAGAATTAACTATCAAGATCAAGAAGTACCAATTTACATGATAAATTTTTTTTAGGCATGTAAAATAAATTATAAACTGTATATCTTATGAAAAACCAGATATGTAGGACTATGTTGCAAGGGCAGGTGCTGGAGTATGTGTAGTAACTCCATTGTTATGTGCAAGATACTTAATGAGCACATGTCTAAAAATTTCAGCATGTTTCTGGCCTTGAACCAACTTTGAGACAGTTGGATTTTGACTGGAGTTTAATATTCATGATTTATGCAATGATTTATGCATTTTGCGATTTAGAGTTCATGTAATATTTGCATTCACACAGTTTCTTGTTTCAAAACTTGAGGTGATACTTATGTACATACGTACATACATAGATTTACTTAGAGCCAGATATATGACATATCCATACCTGAGGTATATAAGATTTTGATATTGAGGTCTGCCTATGTTCCATCTTCCATGTCCATATCATGGGTGATTTATTAAATAATTTATATCAGGTTAGTTATAAGTTGAATTAATCCTCATGTTTTTCAGAAAGTATGACCACACTGTCCAAACAGAAGTGGAAGATCAACATTTTGTTGCAATTAGTCTGCCTAAAATCAAAAGAATTAAGGTTTTCTACTTATAGAATGTATTCTTGCGCCTTGTTTTGTATGTGGGAATCTAGTCAATGAGAATGGAATGAAGTGAAGAATGGAATGGAATGGAATGCTCATTTTCATTCTCTTTGGTTGCGATTAGAGAATGAATAGGGAATGTCAATCTTTTTTTCTTTGGTATAGGATAATCTATAATTAATCATGTTATGTTTGGTACTTATTATACGTTTTTGATTCCCACTTAAAGTGAGAATTCCTGTTCCTTACTATCTCATTATCTCATTGGGAATGGCCATTTCCACATAAAGTGGGAATTGATGAGCAGTGAGAATGCGATTTCTAGCTTCCAAAAATGCGTCATGTTTGGTACGAACAAATGGGAAGTGAGAATTAGCATTCCATTCCTATTCATTCCCACATACCAAATGGAGTGTTAGAGAAGATAATCATATTTTAATTTGACCGTGTTATGTAGGTTGAAGGGAAAAATGAATTAGTCAAGGATTTATATAACTATGCTTGTAAAGGATTATGACGAAGCAGCATTCCATGCTACTGCTTCTCATTTATGTTGCGTCATTTATGTGTATTTTTATTCCTGAAATGCTGTGTAGGCTCTGAAGTTGGTTAACCTTTACCTTACTCGGACAGGCATTTTCTTAAAAAAAGAATATACCTACCTTATTTTACAAACTTTTAATTTTCGTTTTTACTGATGTTCAAAGTCGGAATGAAAAGTTGTTTTCTTTCCTCTTCATTTTTTGTGGTGGGGGTGGGTGCTGAATTTTTTTTATTAATCTACATGTTGTAGTTTATGGTATTAATATCATTAGTCAGAGGAGATGAGAGATGTTTGATATGTCGAAGTCGCATACAATGAATTCTTGGTGAGCACTTGGCTAAGTATGATTAGTGAGCTTTCTTTTTTATAATATTCAAAGAACGTATTTGATCATGCTTTCCATCGAGTATCCTCGTTGACTGATTTTTGTTGTCAATTGAGTCAATGATTATGGGTTGGGTTGTGGAATTTCAAGAGTCCGAAAGCTGAAGTTCAGCAAACACATCCTAAATTAGAGTTGAAAGTTGTGGCTTGTGGGTACTAAGGCCTCTTATATTTCTTTTCCCCCCTCTTCTCCTTTCCCTTTTACTGTTTCTGCATTATGCCTGAGTCTGGACAATAAAAAATGCACTAGAAATCCTTCCTATATCCACCAAAACAGGACAATTTTTGTTTCAATAATATATTAAGAACTTTTTTTTCTCTGAGGGCCATAAGTGTATAGGATTCTGGGATTGCAAGCTAGAAAATGCTATAGTTATTATTGAACATCTAGAAGTCACCAAGGTGTTCGACTATTTGAAAAGCAGGCTGGCAACATCATTTTTCTTTAAATCTGTTGACAATGTTTTGATCAGCAGTGTATTCAATTGCTAGGAAGACTCTTACTTAATTGCCAATGCTTCTGCGGAGTGAGAGTTGTAGGATCCTGTAAGGAAGCAACAGTAGTTCTGGTACCTTCAAGGTTCCTATAAATATTGTTGATGAAATGACCGGGATTAGTTGTCCATCTCCCTCTGGAGTAATTAGTGTGCACTTTTAAAGGACTTTGTGTGCACACCCAAAGAATGTTGGTTCGGAGGAGCATTGCTCAAAACCTTCTGAACTAGCAATTGTGTCCCAGCTCTGAATGGTCATACACTGAAATTAGGCTACATTTGCAACCAAGTTAGCTGGTGTTGCATTTTAAAGGGTTCATTGAAATCAGATGTGCTAAACATATATATGGCAATATTTTGCATTATATTTGCTGCTGGGATGTTTTCTATAGTCGTATATTTACTGAGATGAGGAACCATAGAGTACACTGTATTACTGCTAATGATTATTTGTCATATCAGGTCTTGCAAATTTCTTAGATTGTTGTTGTTGGGAAACTATTAATTCTTTAGATTTTGCTGCTTTCCGTGGACATTTCACTAAACCAGTAATTCTGATTTTCTGTCAGCTGACATGCCGTGCCTTTTCTCCCTTCATGCAGCTTAGGAATCTAGTCTGGGCAACATCAAAGCATGATGTTTACCTTATGTCACACTATTATGTTATACATTGGTCTGCTCTGACCTGTGAGAAGACTAAAGTTCTGGATGTTTCAGGGCATGTGGCACCATGTGAGGTGAATGTTTCTTTGTTGAATAATACATATTCTGGGATTCCTTTTCTATTACCTTGGCAAAGGCATGCTTTGTTTAATGATTTTTTATAGTGGAATGTATTTAATTAATCTCACAGTGCATATTTGTTTGGTACAGAAACATCCAGGTAGTCTACTGGAAGGATTTTCACAGACTCAAGTCAGTACACTGGCAGTTAAGGATAAGTTGCTTGTAGCTGGTGGATTTCAGGGAGAACTTATATGCAAGGTTAGGTTCTTCGTTCAACTAGATTCCCTTACATATTTTTGCACACACTGATGACCAACCGATCATGCACCTTCTTAAAGTTGCTTTTCTAAGAAGGGTATTATCCTTGATTATCTGAATTAAGTAATAAGAAATCTTCAGATTCTTCTTATATCTTAGGTTGTGGCTGTGTGGCATGGCCATGATACACAAGTAGCCATCTCCTGAAATGACAAACAGACGATCTAGCATGTAATATTTTCACTGAAAATTGATAGATGGAAAGCCCGTAAAGAATGTAATGCTGGTGCCTCTTTATCCTTGAGAAAAATATCAGCATGTTTTACTGTTTGCTTGTAGGACCTAACATGTTACGTTTTATCTCCATTGAACTTGAAGTTGCCAAAAGATATGCATGCTGGGATATTGTTTTGTAGAATGATAAATGTGACCTAGAAGGTGGATGATTCTATTTTATTTCTTCTAATGATGTTTCGGGAAATTGCAGTATTTGGATCGACCCGGAATTAGCTTTTGTTGCCGGACAACTTATGATGACAATGCAATCACTAATGCTGTAGAAATTTACAACAGCTCCAGGTACATGGTTTTTATGCTTGTTCTGTCAGTTATTATGCTCTGAAATTCTGCTTTCGGTAATTTTGTTTTGTCATCTATTCAGTGGGGCTCTGCACTTTATGGCATCAAATAATGATTGCGGAGTTAGAGACTTTGACGTGGAAAAGTTTCAGATATCTAAGCAATTTCGGTACCAATGGCCGGTGAATGTAAGACATCAGTTTTCAATTACACGTTCTGTATGCTTTTATACATGTTCTGTATGCTTTTATAAGGCTGAATTTTTACATAATCCATGTCCTGGTCTTGCAAATGCTTGTTACTAAGAAGTAGTAATACCACTAACAATATGAAGGGTTAATTGCGTGTATACCCCTGTATTATGGGGATGTGCCACTTATTATCTTTGAATTTCAAAATAGGCGTACTCATACACCCTTGAGTGAACTTGCTTTGAACTTTTTACCCTCCCATTCGTTCATTCATTCGTTCAATATATTCAATGAAAAATTGAAATACGAGGATTCACTAGAGGGATATGTACGTAAGAGAGAGATTCAGTTTGGTATTTGAGTAAAAATTTCTTGTCTGGGGTTACGTATGCACATACATGTTGTTATAATTGAAATGGAAAAGGATTGATTATTGGGGGAGAAAAAAAGAATACTGAGCAGTCATATTAGTCATTTAGTCATAAATCTTTTTTCCTCCCTTCTGGCATTCAATGAAATTTATTTCATTGGAGATAAAAATTGAAGAACTTTTCACTAATTCAAAGTAAATTGAATCCTGTGGAACCATATTATAGAAGTTCATTGATATCTTCTTATAAAGCAAATTGAGTTCGATTCTTGAATGATCCACATCACTTCTAGTTCTGTCAAAACAGAAGATTTCCTTTTTCTGTGGACAAGACCCGTATCCATAATGATTCGTTCTTTTGTAGAGCTATTTACTCGATTGCTGACATTTCTTCAACACCTCTCCCTACCTACCTCCCTCTCCGCTCTGAGCCTCCCACCCTCCCCCTTGCAACTATC
>JBAKGM010000001.1:41556881-41579820 GCA_037177215.1 Asparagus racemosus
CAACCCTTCCCCTTGTAACTCTCCCCCCCCCCCCCCTCCCCATCCACACTCCCCTTCACCCATTTATCCAACCTGCCACACTCACCCTTTTAACCCATCTATCCAATACACATAGGGCTATCTAAAGTCCGTCTGCATTTTATCTCGGCAGCTGAAATTTAGGGCAATGAATGTAGTTTTCCTGATATACTTCACGTAACAAGTCACTTTTTGTTTATATCTGGTAAGTTTTTTGACTCACTGATAATTCATGGTGTGGCAAACTTTTGGACTCAATTGAGGAAACAATTTTTGACATCTTTGAATTGCTTGATTAACTTTCATGTCCACCAAACCATATTTTCTGTTGGTACTCATAACATTGTTCTAGACCCTATTAATGTATCTTTATTCATTATTAATATTACATATTCATGTGTAATATAAAATAATGTTCACTAGAATCACTACACGTTATTGATGTATGTTATATATAGGTAGCAGCTTTTATCTCAGTATCTTCCTGTCCTATCTTTATAGATTCTTTCGTATTGGAATATGAATCTCTTTGAAATTTATTTATTGAGACCACTGCTACTACTCTCTGGATCCAAGTTAATTTTGATACTGTTGCGATTAGTATGAAATCTGCTGGGTATAATATCTGTTTGGGTTTTGTGTGGTTTTTTGCATAAGGAGTTCGATGAATGTTGCTCTGCTCTGGTGGGCTTGTTTGTGACATATAATGTTTGTTAACTTATCTACTAAATTTTTTGTGCAAAAGCTAAACACATACTCTTTAACATGGATGGAATTTGCATATCTCCTAATTCCTCACATTTGGCATTACTTCTTTGTAGCATACATCCCTGAGTCCTAACGGGAAGCAACTCGTCATCGTTGGCGACAATCCGGAGGGAATTCTGGTGGATGCTCATACTGGAAAGGTAAAATCTTTTTGAAACTTTTGGTTGTTTGCACTTTAATACCCCAAAGTTTCATTTTTTTAATTCTGATAACCTGAAGTTCTATCTTGACAATTTGATGCCCGAAAGTTTTCAAGTTGACGTTAATTTGAAAATTTGATAGCCTCAAAACATTGTCCTCACTTTCCCCAGACTCCAAAAATATAAAATTAGAGTCAACATTTATGCACTTTGGCGTAACAAGTTGGCAAAATAGAACTTCAGGGTATCAAAGTTAGAAAAGGGTGAAACTTTGGGGTATTAAAGCGCAAATAACCCTAAAATTTACCATAAACACACAATACTGTCTAGTTAACACAATTATCTTCATCACAGAACATCCAAGAATTGCGAGGGCACTTGGACTATTCCTTTGCATCAGCATGGAACCCCGATGGCCTTACATTTGCGACAGGTAATCAAGACAAGACCTGTAGAATCTGGGACACCCGAAATCTATCAAAATCTTTATCAGTCTTAAGAGGAAATCTTGGAGCGATCCGATCCATCCGATACTCATCGGATGGTCGGTTCATGGCAATGGCAGAGCCTGCGGATTTTGTCCACGTCTTCGATGTAAATAGTGGGTATCAGCAGGAACAAGAGCTCGATTTCTTTGGAGAGATTTCTGGCATGTCCTTTAGTCCAGATACCGAGGCTTTGTTCATCGGTGTATGGGACAGAACTTATGGGAGCTTATTGCAGTTTAACCGTAGAAGGAAGTATTTGTACTTGGATTCGCTAGTTTGAGGTTATGAAGATGGCCAAGGATTGTGTTCTTGATATTATAAGGTTGGGACTTTGTAGAAGTCTATAAAGGGGAGAGGTGTAAAGTTATGGTTTGAGGATAGTGCGGTTAAGTTGTGAATTGAAGAATTCCATAGCTCACTGTGAAGAACAAAAAAACACCCGTAAGTTTGTAGAAGAGTATTGACTGTGTTTACTCATGGTGTTAGTGTTTTTGTTATCATTACTTCTCTTAGCTTCGTTCGTGATATTTGGAGGTAGATTCTGGGTGAGCTCAAGTTGCAGAAAATCCTGGAGATTTCAAAGATTTTCTCATGGGAGAGTGGAATGGGTTTTGTTGAATTAAAGCTATATTACGTCAAGGGTGAGCTTGTCAACTTTTAGAGAAATAAATAAATAACGGGCCATTGTAAAACATGGACAAATTTTCCTTTTGCTTTTCTCGTCAGAACCGAAGGAAACAGCAATTTTACGGATCGGGGTGGAGCATAGCTTGATAAACAAGAGAGAAAAATATTTTCAACAGGAAGATAAACTACGCAGCGGACTAATTGATATTCGTTTTTTTCTTATATAATCACAGAATATTATACATTGAGTACAATACAGAACATGAGAGTACACAATACAACCCACAAGAAAATAGAAAACGAAACAAATATATGGTGGTTATTTACTGAGTACATCTCTTGGAATAATAGAATATCCTCTGCAAACGCTCCTTGCCAAATGCTTCCATCTAACGATAGATCCTGAAAATTTTTCTTAGGGGACGGACAGCGAATTTCTATTTACCTAAAAATAAAAATATTAGTATACTTTTCCAAATCATTATTATTATTTTGTATTTTTAGATAGATTGCGGGCATTGAGTGCGACTTTTAAAACCCATGGGGGAGTGGATGTAGAACTTACATGAATTTGCATGGAAATTCGGAAATGTTTGGGGTTGCAACCGCAACCTTAGCCAGGCTCTGGATCGGCCCCTGCTTCCATCCACTATGGAGATTGGCCTCACTTTGAAGGTATCGGAGAGAATGCTTGTACTTGGACTCGGTAACCTCGAAGTACTCGCATCGATCATTTCTAGCTTCATGTCCGATCAATCCACAGAAAATACAGTACTTTGGGAGATTTTCATATGACACGTGCACTGGGGTACCGTACAGTGATAGGCTCCCTACTAATGGCTTAGAAACATCGATGTTAACTCTCACACGAACAGATTTATCACTTCCGTCGCGGATCTCTTCAAGTGGAGATACCGCATCTCCAAGTTTACGATTCAACAAGTTTAGAAGTGTCGTCGACGATGATAGGTATTTTGGGAGATTATACACTCGAGCATAGAAAGGAGAGATAAAGAAAGGGTATGCGCGAGGGGGTTTATAAGGTTCACATTTCTGGACAGATACCAAGTTATCTTGGAGTACCCATGGTGCTCCTTCGACGATTCGGCCTACTTCAGATTTATCTTCGAACTTTGCCAAAAAAATGTCATGGTCTCCATGGTACTCTGAAATGATGCAAGTGGATTTGCATTTCCATAAAATGGGGAGCTTTCTTCGGAGCTTCGAGAGGCTTATTTTCTCCTCGGTGATGATTTTGAAGACGAGGTAAAAAGATAGGTCTTCTTCTTTGAGGAGAACTGACTGAGGAATTGGGATGGGTTTCGCGCGACTCATGAGGACGCGTGCAGTTTATTTCTTGCACATTGGCAAACTTATCGCTCTACCTCTCCTTATGCAGCTTATAAGCGGTCGAAGTCGCCATTTGGCGGTAAATACATTGTCATCATCTTATTATTAATTTTCCCGGATGCAGATGACTTGCAATTTCATAATAAACCATAGGGTTGACTATCTAATTAAAGATCCCAACAATACAAGAACACGCTACTGTTGTTCTTTGTGCTAACCAGAGAGTTGCTTCTTCAACTGATCATCATATTGTCTATGATAATCTTTGTTCATTTCGAAACTCAATTACTGCAAGCAAGTGGTATTAATAATTTGTCGCATCATGATGAGCGTGCATCTTTCGTACCGCTCGGGATCATAGGTTATTAATCGATGCCGTGCGTTCGGCGCAAAATTAAAATTTCAAAATATTGCTTTAATGTCCCCTATGTGTTTTGGCCTTCATCTCAAGTTGATACCTGCTGGGACTATTCTATCTTCCTTCACCCGGTATGCGTTAGCACGCTATACATGCTTTTATATTGACCATTAGGAGTGGAATTTCCGTCGACATCGTAGTGAACGATGAGAGGATGTTTTGGAAAAAGTATTCGGTGAGGACGATCCGTAGCATTAAATGTTCATCCAAAGGATGTCAACTGTTGGATTCGGACACGAATCTTAAAAACTAATGAACTAACGATAGACATCATTTGGGTGCATATTTGATGGCATGAATCTGGATGTAGTTAATACTTTTCCGATGTTTTGAGCCCTTCAAAGGTACATGATGAGAGGATGGATGTATTGGACGTTTCATTGTCTCTTTATGGTGCAGAATACTGTAATAGAATCTTTGTACCCTAGGAACATACTTTTCTTTTAAGCCAAATGGCGAATATAGAAATTTCCTTCTTATGCTTCATGTCGTCACAACATAATATGGTGATGTGCTACCCCATGAGGATTAGAATTTTCTCTTGCCCCTAAATGGTCAATGGGAAGGAAGCAATACACCATTCTTCATTTTTTTAAGGTAAATTAAAAGAAATCACTTCATCTAGAAAGTGGTTTTCAAGAAATTCTCTCATGTGAGAAGTTGAACAAAAATCTCCTCTCATCCATGATCACTAACGATTAACGAAACCAGTAGTTTTGTAGTGAAGTTTGATTCTTCAAATATATGCACAAACATCTTAATGCATAAAATCTAGGTGAATAATAAAAATGTTAAATTGTTTGACTTTAGGCCATTCTTTTCTCCAAAATTTTCCTTCCAATTCCAAAAATTTGTGAATTTGAAGTGCGAACGTCTTTTCAGATGTCCGTACAAGTGCATAGAGGAGAATTATCTTTTTTTGATTCTTTTTAGATGAAAAAATTTCATGAAAAACAATTTCATTATAAAGTGACAATTCCGTCTTTTGGGTGTTTGGCAACTAGAAAGTAAATAAAAGGTATAAAGTAAATAAAAAAATTTATCATGGCATTTTTATTTGTAGATGATGTTTGGACGATAGAAAATGAGAAAATGGAAAATTGAGGTCAGTTGTTAAGAAATTAACTTTCTTTATATGTAACATTATTATTTCTAATGAAAAATGGATAGTGAAAAGTGAAAGTAATATCTATAATATTTGTTTCTCTACTCTCTACTCATTTACTTTCAAAATTTGAAAACGTGAAATTATTTTCGCTTTTTATTTACTTAACGGTCGCCTACCAACTATCAAATAAAAAAAGAATGGAAAATGGAGCATTAAGTTCAATTTTTGCTCATTTGCTCTCCAATTGTCAAATACATCGGCCACGAAGTTGTGCCTTAGAAGCAAAGTTTTCCATTTACTAATTAGTTTTGAGAAAAGGTTGTAGAAGAGGTGGAAAGCTTCAGACAATCCCACATGAGAAACTGATTTCTCAAAATTCATTCTTGATCCGCTATTTGTTTCCGCTAGAAAATTGTTTCTCATAATGTTGACCGTTATCGTTAATGAGAAACCAATTTTAGAGTTTCTGAGCAGTACTGGAGTTGAAAAGTCTATGTCAGAATTAAACATTATGCGTTCTAGATGACTGAGATTTATTTCTTTTTTAGTAGATTTAAAAAAATTTTTAATAAGATACAAGAAAATCAACGGAAAGGATGCTGGCAAGGTCTGTTTCTTTGGGCGGCGACTGCAAGGTGTATTTATTCTTAAATCATGGATGACTTGCATTTATTAGCCTTGATATTTGAAATATTCAGAAGAAGGAAAATAAAAAATAAAAATTCAACCCCTGTCTCATTCCAGTAGTCAAACTCTTCATTCTCTATGAAAGTTGCTTCTTCATTCTCTATGAAAGCTCCTTCATTCTTCATTCTTGGTAGAGTCATATTTATTTTTATATTCCCCCATTTAAGTTAAGCAACATATAATGCAAAGTCAAGGGTTGCAACCTTCAACCTCTTTTGTTTAATCGCACATGTAAATTGAGGACCTTAACAAACTGGCAATCTCGCCCAATGGGAACACGCGCGAGACTTTGTCTTCTATTCCCATAAAACTATCTAGTGGATTTTGTCTGCTAGCTAGATAGCTGATTTAGTTCTTTAAGCACCCCGTGAAAGATTCAACCTTGTCTCTACGCAACCACTGGAAACAAAATCAACAGCCTCGCTGAAAAGTAAAATAAATACAAAGTTAAAGATTTGATAAGGATCAACAGTCACTTAACGATTTACTATGGACCAACAGCCACCTACATCCACGGGTGGGGATAGTGATGTAGAACACGTGGCGGGTAAGTTAATGGGACGATCGGACAGAAGCCCAACCGACATTCTCGATTGAGTCATTGACTTAGTCATAAGGAATAGTTGTTTCTCTTTATCTGGAAAGAGTTTTGGGATGTTTAATGTATGTTTGAGGTAGCTCGATCATGAGATAGATTCATTCAGAACCGCTATGCCAATCTATGATGCTCAGAACCGCAAAATTTCATCCATAATAGTATTTTATAACATTTTATTATTTTTAGTAATGATATTGGAGTCTTTTGGATTGGAAACAAATTCAATTTTAATTCAAGTTTTGGCCAATTTGTTTCCTCAATCGCAGGGAATCTTGGAAGGGATTTTTTTTTTTTTTTTTTTTGAAAATTTAAATTCAATCTAATGTAATCATGTAGGAGCCAATTACATTTTTTGCTGAAGAATAACGGTGTAAGTCTTAGAGGTATTGCTTTTCATCAATAAAATTTTCCTTTAGCTTATCTTTGTTAGGGGATTTGAAGAGCCTCTTTAGGAACTTAAATATAAAGATTCGCCTCCTTGCTACAAGATGTTAGTGCCCTTGTGACTATAGAAATTTTCTACCTATTGCATAACATCTTACATTAGAGTTATGGTCAAATTTCACATTATACCTCTTCATTCAACTTCTCTGGAGGGAGAGGGAGGGGCAAAAAAAAAAAAAAAAAAAAAAACTGGCAGAATGAGTACAGAATTACTATTCTATCCTCTCTTCTTCCTCCTCCTCGGTGTCGAATGAGACCCAAGAAAATGACATTATGATACCTAGTCTCCTACCGAGTCTTGTAAATGTTCGGTTAAAAAAGAAGTGTTCTTGATTATAACTGGGTCCTCAGACTTCGAACAAGCTAAAATAATGAACAGGAGTTTCCTATGTTATTCTTAATTCGCTGTGGTTTGGTGTACACCATGTTTCTAATAATAATAAAGAAATAAAACTAGACATTAGCTTTGCATAAGTTTCGGGAGTTGATATTAAGTGAATCTGGGTAATATTGTCAACCACCACCAAAAATAAATAAATAAATAAATAACAATCATTATGGTCGCAGGTCATCGTCACGATTGGTGGACCTCTTGGTGCTGCGATCAACTTGGCCAAGTCAAATGCCAGCGGAAGAACCCGGCGTCTGATGCGTTACATTTAAAGCTCAGTCGTTAGTTTGTGACTGCAACTCAAAAGTGATCGCCGCTGAGTTTTCTTCTTTTAGCATCATCACATGGCCAGCGGCACTGTCGCCCACATCCCAGATTCAGCCCTCAACAGTTCTTGCTTCCTTGCCTGCTTCAAAATCTACCCCCCAAAACCCGACACCCTCCGACTCATCGAAAAAAATCTGATGAAATCTTCTTCTTCTTCTCCTCCATATCCATACACTCCCATGAACCACCGGCCCGACTACCACAGCGATAACGTTTTCGTGGCGAAGTTTGACAGCTCTGACGAAGCCCGCATCTTCGACGCAGCTCCGCACATTTTCAGGGGAGATTTAATCGCCGTCAAGAGATACGTGCACGATAACTCACCGTCAGATTATGACTTCCACGTCTCCCCTTTCTGGATTCGGATCTACGACCTGCCCTTAGACTGCCTCACCGCGCAGGTGGCGAGAATCGTCGCGAGCGCGCTGGGCACCAACGCGAGGGGCGCCTCCGACGATGAAATCAGGAGGGGGAGCAAGAAGTTCGCTCGGGTGAGAGTCGACATCGACGTCTCCAACCCGTTGGAGGAAAGCTTAAGGTTACGACTCCCGAACGACGAGGAGATCACCGCGAGGATCATGTACGAAAGGCTGCCCAATCACTGCAGTTACTGCGGGCTCGTCGGCCATTTGGACGATACGTGTCCGGGTCCTGAGGAGGACCGCGTAAGAAGAAGATACCGACGCTCTTCCCTCACCGTCGCGCCACCCTCGTCGCCGAGAATGACCCCCGTGGCGATGACGATGAGCGGTCGCCGTCAGCGAAGAACGGGTTTCCAAAGTGTGTCACAACATTTCAGAAGATTTAGCGGGCACGGTTAGGAATGTCACGATGCGTGTAGATCAATTTGGAACATTGATGAAGTTTTTGTGATGACGTGAAATAAAGTGTTTTCTCATGACTTCTTGTTCTCAAATCTTGTTTCAGGTGTGGAAAGCGAAAATATGAGAAGTTAAAAAGAGGACATTCACTTTATTTAAGTGCATCGTCTTGGTTAGAGTTAGAATTTGATTCTCTTAATTGTAATTTACAGAATTTATTGGAAATTTCGGGAAATTTTCGGGACAAGTTTTGGCCACGGATGTAGGCTTAAGCTAAACCACGTAAATTTTTGGCGTCCCCGTTATTATCTTTCGCGGCTATTTACTTTTCTTGTTTGGTTTGGGGTTTCGATTGATTTCAACCCTACATTTCTTAACTTGCCGGGGTTTTGTTGAGTTTCGAAGTTTTTATGGTTCAAGTGCCAAACACCCAAACTTATTTGGGATTCATGAAATTTACCCCAAAAATTAACCATTGAAAATGTAACCTTGCTAGCAATTAGTAACATGCACTGTAAACTTCTTCCATTCTTCCAAAGATTTCCTTCAGGTCCTCTCCTCTTGAGTTTCTTTTCTTTTCCTTTTTTTCCTTTTACTCATTGCAATTACACAAAGTTAAGAGAATGAAGTAATTCGACAATATATACCTTGTACCCATTCAATAAATTCAAAGTAGACATAATTAATATCTGGTGCGAAGTTAGAATCACGAAGCTAATTATAATGCAAGGATAAGCTTGCCATATGCTTATGTCAAATTTTTATTTTATTTTATTGGGGGAATGAAAATGCTCATGACAATTTTAAATTCAAAAGATATATAAAAGAAGTATAGAGTACCACCATATACGCAACTACTTAGTCTAAATGATCTATTTAATTTCAGGGATTACATCATTTAAACATCAACTGAATATAGCGTGGACGTCACCTTTTATAAAAAAGAGTCTTCAACATTCTCTTGTGCCGTTTAGTTTTAAGGAAGATTAATTTAGTATAATTTTGATGTAGTGTACCTTATATAAAACGCTTTATATTATTGTCCCGTCTAATTTTAAGGAAGATTAATTTAGTCTAACTTTGATGTCCTGTCCCTTACATAAAACGCTTTACTTCTAGAACATTATTTTACTTAAATCCGCGGTTATAATAGTTCTTCATAAATTAGTTCCTCTTCTTCAAATAATTAAGAAAAGCCAACTTGTTTTTTTAAGCTCGAGAAATAAATCATACTAAAGTAGTACTCTTGTAAAAAGTCCACTCATCTTCTAATAATTTTGTAGTTGGCAGTATCATTTTGGAATAATGCATTCCTTTTCTCCACTTAAAATACAATATTTGCATTCTATTATTTATTGCAGTTTGTGTCCTTAAATTAAAACAATGTTTATGTTGGCGATACCACATTCACCATCTTCTTCATTGGCTTTGCTTCTATAAAGCAACTGTAGGTTAAACCTTTAAGAAAGAATCATTTGGCTCTTCTCATTCTGAATACCATATTTTTTTTTATATATGTACAATTGATAATCAGTTATGAATTAGTGTAAAAGGTGTTTCCTTTTTCACAAGGGAACTTCCCGTGATCCTTCAGTGTCAAGGACGGGCATGGCTAAGGGGGTCCTCCAAAGCATGGTCTCGGGTATTCTGAAAAATTAAATTCCTGTGGATGCTTCGCAAGAGAATCGAACCTGAGACATTGAAATATTATTCTTAGATAGTTTACCAACTCGGCTGGACCCTCTTGAGTTACAGCTCTCTTTAGTTCACCTCTTTAAATTGATAGGTCATATAAAACTAAAATAGTCATGAAAAGGATATGGATACGACGGATACATATCCGTAACAGATACGATGCAGGACATATAGTATGTCGAATATCAATGTTTTCGAATATATATGCAGATGTACATAAGTAGAGTGCAGACATACGTATGGTGTATCTCTGTTTGTGTGTATATATGTAAATATTATGTATGTAAGGATACATATGTATGTCTGTGCGTGTATATGGTTGAAAGTATTTTGTCTTTACAGTAGCGGATTTAAGAGCAGTTTAGATGATCATAAAATCTAACCTTATCCTTTTAGACATGTCAAATACATTAATTAAAAAAAGACTCTGAATTGATACGATTTTTCTCAAATACAGTAGCGGATCTAAGAGCAATTTTCCCCATATCCATATTTCTATATACACAGATATGTATATATTTCTTCTTATCGGATTCTTTTTTCTTTCTTTCTTTTTCTTTCTTCGTTTGTTGCACAAATTATGGAAGTTTTGTGTAAAACACCCTTCTGATATATACCCGACTCTGTTCTTCTTCTTGGTTCAATGAACAACAGGAAGACCAGCCAGCATATTGTACCTACCAGACAGAATAACTTGCATCCATTTAGTTATTTTTCTTATTAAATATGAGGAACACGGCACTCTTCACCAATTATAAATCAATATCATCATTCCATTTACACTTTCAAACAAAAAAATAAAAAATAAACATGGATGGGAGGAGTATTCTTGATTCTCTTGAAGCCGAGCTCGAGGACGTTCAGGTGCAGCTCGGGGACATTCGCTCCTTATCTTCGTCGCAAACGCAGAGAGAAGCGCGACAAGATGTCCAGACGCAGCGATACTGCATCTCTCGCGTACCCAACATCTTGAAGGAGCTCATCAATATCACCACCGTCGACGCCTTCACTCCCCAGCTCGTCTCTTTCGGGCCTTACCATCACAGCCAGGCGCACCTAAGGCCTATGGACCACCACAAGGTCCAAGCTCTCTACAAATACCTCAAAAAGGCCAACAAGAGTCTGGCTCAAGTTACTGAAGCCATGAGGCCTCACTTGGAGAGCATCAAGAACTCGTATGTCGAGCTTGATGAACAATGGCAGGATGAGGAGAGGTTCTTGAAGCTGATGATACTTGATGGGTGCTTCTTTCTGGATGCAATGATCTGGAAACAAACACGTCTGAGTCCTTATATGGTTACTAGGGTTAATATTGATATGCTGAGACTGGAAAACCAGCTGCCTTTGCTCGTTCTGTCTATCTTGATCAAGCATGGTGGAAACGAGGTAACACTAGTTACATGTCCTCTCCACTATCAAAAAGTAGTAAAGAGATCTTTATACTTCAATTCCAACAATTGTTTGTTTGATGCATGGTTGTGATTCGTTTTCTTGAATATTACTTAAGAATAAGCACAACTCATTGAGATACGGTAAGTGTCATATTTTGAATTAACGGTTAATTGTGAATAAACCCCCTCTAGTATGACCCAACGGAACCCCTGTAGTTCTATTTGTGGCGAAATGACCCGCTGTAGTGTTGGCCCAGTGCAAATACACCCCTTCACAGTGAACTTTTTCGACTCTTTAAAAAATGAAAATAAAAATTAGCAATTGAGGATCTATCCTCACCAATAGAACTCTAAAGGGGTCTATCAAGCTCCTCGGACCATTTTAACGATTTTAACAGTAAAAAAACTTTCAACCAAGGGGTCTACTCACAAAAATAGAACTACATGTAGTCTCTTCTTAATTGGGTGATACTAGTAGGGGTTCTATTCACAATTAACCGTTGAATTAATCACAACCTTCTGCAACGGTTTATTAAACAATCAATGGTTTAAGTTAGTGGCAGTGGTTTCTCTCCAAACATGTTCGTGCAATTGCGGAGCCACATACAAAGTTGGGGGGACCTTGCCCCACCCCCCCCCCCCCCCCCAAAAAAAAATTTTTTTGTTATTTGCATATTAATTCAATTTTCATATTAGTCCCTCAATACCTTAAATCTTTACTGTTTTGAAAGTAGTCCTTTAGTCATCGATATTGCTATTAGCTCCCTCTAAATTATTTATGCTATTTTAAAGTTAGTCCATCAAATCATTGAAATTGCTAGTAAGCCATCCATTAATTCTTTCTCTAAAAAAAAAGTCCTCGATCCACTTCTTACGAATTGTTTCAAGTTAATCATGAAAACTAGAGATTTAATGGCAATGTCAATGATTTGAGGGACTAATTTTCAAATACCTTAAGAATTGGAAAGCCTTATTGGAAATATTGAGATTTGAGGACTCATTTCAAAATATTTTAAAATTTGAGGAACTAATATCGATTTTTTTTTGTGAAATACATAAAAAGTAATTATATACCATGGATTATTGGCCCCTCCAAGATAAATTTTCTGGCTCCGCCACTGGATCTAAGTATTTTCTTTGTACAGAGTGACTCACCTTCACAATATAAATTGTGTAATAGAGACTTGCTTCTCTCCTTGGCATTTTTAAAAGTAAAATTTGTTGATTAAACTGTGTAATATGTTGATTAATCTGTGTAATATGTGCTGTAATTGTTAATTAATCTGCATTTTTAAAAATAAAAATTTGATTAATCTGCGTAATATGAGCTGTAATTTTAGAAATAAAATTTGTATTACATAAAATTTGTTTATTAAGTTGCGTAATATGTGCTGTAATTTGTTGATTAATTTGTGTAATATGTTCGTAATTTGTTGATTAATCTGCGTAATATGTGCTGTAAATGTTTTTCTTTTTGCATTTTAAAAAATAAAATTTGTTGATTAAGCTGTGTAATATGTGCTGTAATTGCTTCAATACAGCCTAATATCTCTTATAAATTATTTCACTATAAAAGCATCCTTATGAAAGGGTTTATCTATAATGCTTTACCCCCATGATTAAATCTTCATCCAGTATTAGTTTAGATGAACTGACTTATGACCACATTTTGATTTCGAGGATACTCATACCAAGCTTAAAATGATTGCTTTCTGTTCTTGCTCCGAGCATTGTAAATAGTGCCTAATCAATTAACTTGTTTGTAGGGGTGAGCGTGGGTTGGGCCGGTTAGGCCCGTGACCCGACCCGTCAAGTTCTAGGCCAGGCTGGGTTTGACACAGCCCATCCCGAGTTAGAGTGGGCCAGGTCTACTTCTCTGATCCTGAGTCTGGGATTGGACCCAGCCCAGCCCACGACCTGCCTAGAGGCTGGCCGGGTTGGGCCCGACCCATAGGTCATGGGTCAGTTTGTGGGTTTTTTCAACTTTTTTCAAATTTTTTCATATCTATTTTCTAAACTATATTAACTTTGTATTCGTATCTATTAAATTATATTTAAATTATTTTTTTTCATATTTCACTCTTTATTTAAAATGATATATACACACACACACGCAAAGATAAATATCACACAGAAAAACATCACAAACACAAAAATATACGTGGTTCGGACTTCGAAGGAAGACCTACGTCCATGGGAAGTTAATAACTTTCCTTAAGTTTAAATTTAAATTACAATTACAAGAGGAAAAAAGGAAAAAATGTTAACCATTAATGTTCAAGGAGTCGAATTCCTCCAAGTTGTATTCGTCAAATTCTTTAAGGAAATGTCTCGTTTGCTGTCCTTGTGACCGTTCTTCTACATCGAGCCAGGTCAATGGTTGGACGGGCCGGGTTGGGCCGGGCCTAATTCTCTAGTCCCGGGTCTAGGGCTGGACCCAGCCCGTCCTGTGACCCTAGTATATCACAGGCCGGGTTGGGCCCGACTCACTACGGGCCGGGCCGGGCCGAGTCGTCACCCATGGCGGGCTAGGCCGGGTCAGCCCACAGGTCGACCTGGCCCACGCCCAACCGTACTTGTTTGTTTGTACAAAAAGATCTTTAAAGATCTTTAACTCAAAAAGTCTATGTGCTTTTTGGTTCTTAGAGTCTCGTCTTATCAGAAATATTCACACATTTCTGTCCAATGCCTCATTTGTTTACATTCTGATTGACTTTCTTCTCGTTTTTGGGTACATTTTCAGAAGCATATGCACGGGAACAAGTGCTACTGATTCAGAAAATTGTCTCTGAACATAATGGCTCTAATTTTGTTTTTGTGGAGGATCCTGATGCTAAAGAGGAGCTGTGGAAGGTACATTCATTTTATTTCTCCACGACTACCTTTTCACCTTGTTTGGTTAGGAAAGCACGAGTATTTTAACTCTTGCTACCCAAACACACAAAGACTTATGGTGTAATAAAAACTTAGGAGTTATCCTCACACCACCTAAATACAATCCATAGATCACCCATTTTTAGAGTATTAATGCTTCAAATACGTGGAATTATTAGTTCTTCCTCAAACCTATTGCAAAAATCCCTAACTCTTAGTTACTCCCTCACTGTCCAAACAAGGAACAAATATCCAACTGCTTACTCTTTCTCACACACACACACACTCTCTCTCTCCCTAAAGGCTCACAACATCCACAACTCTTTTATGACCTATCCAAAACACAATATCGTTATTATTTTGATTGATATTTTGCCATTTTGGGGCTCGTTTTTCTTGTTTATTATGCTTTTCTTGCTACACCTGGAAATAAAAAACATATTTTTATTCTGGTTCAATAATCGAAGTTTCAAACAACTTAAGTTTATGTCTATATGCCTTTTACTGGATCATGCTACCTTACAGTTGGCGTGATCAATATATTTATCAGAGTTAGTTCTATGTAGATGAGATAGTGTAATAGCAACTGTTGCAATATGAAGCTTCCATAGTTGTCATTGTTGATTCCCAAAGTTTGAAACTATATTTATTTCTACGATGGTTGTGGCTTTAAATCTTGCATAACTTAGGAAGCAAGAACCTTCAGATGGCATAGCTATCATGAAGCAGTCATAGTACTGTAGAAGTTTTAGTATGTAATGCTCTTTCAGCTTGAGTCGCGGTACATTATTGTATTGGTGATTACTTCCCTGAATTAGTTCAGCAACCGGTTGCACAATTTAGCTCAAAACATTCTTTGTTGTGGATCTGCTGGAGTATTTGGATCTATGATTTTTAAGTTGTTTGTCAACGTCTTTTAGGATCTTTCATTTTCCAAAAAACGAGCTAAGGACAGATATGGATCCCCCCCCCACCCCTACCCCCCCCCCCCCTTTTTTTTTTTTGAATACTGATGACCTTGGGTCACATTTGTATTTACAGATACGAAAAGAAGCACTCTGGGCTTGTTTCGCGATGGCACCTAATTATGAAGCAATGATAACAGTTAGTCCGTTAATGTTTTCTGGTTATTCATTTTATGTTAGATCTTTTTTAGAGTTGGAATGCAAACGCAGAGGCAGAATCATAGAACTTCTTTAGACAATTGGTTTTGTATTTTGTTGAAGTGTCAGGCAGAAGACTCAATATAGAATGAATTGGGAAAGTTCAAAATGTGCAGATGATGTATGTATCACGTTGGATTGAGAATTGGCATAATAGATAGAAAAAGTAACCTAAATAGTTGGAGTAGAGATCAAGAGTTGTTATATGGAGATTATGGTGTTCGTTAGGCCAGTGAACTCTCTGATGTTGGCTGTTCTCAGACTAGTGTACCTTGTTTTCAGGATGTTTGTGTTCCCTTGTCGCATCTAGCAGAATGCATATCAAAATCTAAAGAATTGCTTGATGCTTCACCACTGCTGTGGTATGTTTCTTCTTTCTTTTTTTCTTTTTTGTTTTATTAAATGTATGACATTAGTTATTAAGATGTTTTTTTTATTTTATACGAAAGCAGTCATGATGAATTTGGATGATGTATTCTATAATACTTGTTAGTTTTATGAATTTGCTGGTTATGTGATAATGTGTTATTGGAAGCACTGATTTTTAGTTTTTTGTTCCCCAGCGCGGTAATCTCTCATGCTGGTGATGGGAACTTCCACACGATTATTTTATTTGATCCAAATAACGAAGATCACCGGTGTGAAGCAGAGAGACTAAACCATTTCATGGTTAAAATTGCCTTATCAATGGAAGGTACTTTTCTTATCTTATGATTACAGTGATAAGAACATAAAGTATTAGGAATATGGACACATTGTTATCAGTTAGCTAAAATTTTCAGTTATTGATGTGAAAAGACGTATTATTCATGTTCATCTTTTGTGTGTTTGGAGATGGTTTATTAAAAGCTGAAAGGATCTCTGACGCATCTGATGATTGTATACTATGTATTCTACTTGGGTTTGATTATTAAGGGTTGTACGGAAGTTGAAACACTAACGTAGTTCACATTCAGTTTCTGATATCAGAATCTTTGCATGTATGCAAAATGCAGCTGGAGATCTACTTCTCTCTCTAAGCTTAAACTTATACTTCCTAAGTTAAATTTATCTACTTGGAAGTCGCTGTATAGGAAGATTTTGCTTTCTTTTGACCATTTTCTTTTATCAATAATCAGGAACATGTACAGGAGAGCATGGTGTTGGTACTGGGAAAATGAAGGTATGTATTCTTTGCTGTGGTCGTGTTGCCTTTCACATGTTGAAATTTTATACGAAACTTTATGGGATGTGTGATGGACCACTTTGATTCTCTATTGTTTCTAGTGTCTATTATGCATTACATATGAATACTCTGCGCTGTTTTGTGGATCATGATGGATTTCTCAAAACTCAACTAAAGCAGATGATGTGGGAGAACTATTGACTTTCTAAGTCAGACTTCTCCGATAATTGTTTAAAGCAAACTGTACCTCTTCATCTTTTTCTTCCCTATCTCCATTGACTTTCTAAGTCAGACTTCTCCGATAATTGTTTAAAGCAAACTGTACCTCTTTCTTCATCTTTTTCTTCCCTATCTCCCTCTATTTTTTTATTTATTTATTTATTTATTTTTATTTTTTGTTTTTTGTTTTTCCCCTGCTAATAGCTAGGTGTAGGCTCAGGATCAGCTAATTAAATCAGATTGGGAAAATTCTGTTCTCTCAGTCTACACATCTCTTTTGGCCTAATTACTCATCAAATAAGCACATGAAATACTACCACTTAAAGTGTAGTATTAAATACCAGGGCAGTATCCTCACACAGTGCCACATTAAAGCTTCTATATCATAACTATGAAGTCTTAACCGATGAGCTTCTCATCATGGAGTTTGAGGAAACAGACTGCATAGCTCCATTGCCATGACTACAAACCGTTCCTTGAGCATCTTTGGTATGATGGTCCATGGAACAATGAAGATTTATCGATATGAGTTGAGTCAGCTTGGGAAGCAACTTTTGAATATGTATCTCAGTGTTTATTGGATACTTTTCTGATGACAGCGACATTCCTTGATAAATCCAATACGGCTCTTAATAAGCGCACCTGAGTGGATCAACTTGTCATCAAACGCTTCTACATCCTGTTTTCATATTTTGGCAAGCTTTTATAGCAACAGTATATTGTTCTTATTCCTAGAAGAACCATAAAGTCATCTGGTGATGTCTGTATACATCACAATACAAGTAACTCGAAATGCTGAAGTGAAAAAAACATTTGTCATATTTCCAGTACCTTGAGGAGGAGCTTGGTATGGGGGCCTTGAGGACGATGAAGAGAATCAAAAGTGTGTTAGATCCTAATAACATCATGAATCCAGGAAAGCTGATTCCTCCTCATGTCTGTTTATGAGGTAATCTTTCTCAGCTCCTCTCCTTCTGTTCGGATCCTATAATATATCCATGGACATGGAATTTGCCTTGTCAATCTATATCTTTGTTCTAAATTTGACCATCTTCTTCAATTTTCGCGTTCCATGCTTTTAATTAGATAACAATTTTCCAATGTTCAGGCCGTTAGTCATGCAACTATTGCGGAGCAAAGGAGGAAGAATCTGAGGCATGTTAATGTGTTATGCTGAGTTCAGTTGCATGTAACGAGACAATGGTGCTTATAATCAATAATGAATTAGAGTTGAGATCTGATATGTGACACAAGCTTCTATCTACGGGCTTGTTTCATGAACTCTTTGTCTACATTATTGGCCCATCTAAGCATCTGTAATAATACAAATATCAACATGAAATATGGTTCTCGTGCTTCAAATGGGGCTTGATAATTATTTTCCTAAATTTGGCTAATTTATATGTTAGTTGTGAGTTTCTGAAGATAAAATTCTTCTCCAAACCTCTTAACAATTTGGATTTATCATCTAATGCCAAATCTTTATTATTCAGTGGCAGAGAATTTTATCCATTGTCTCTATTGATGCGTTCCTACGTCGTGCGTATAATTGTCTCTTGCGTGCATAATCTTGTTTGCATTTGTATAATATCTGAAGAAAGAGAACACCAGATTTATGAAGTATGGTTTCCTCTGACTCTGGATCATGTCGGATGTTTTTATAACGCTATCACATAAACGTCACTTATTGTGTACGTGTAAAATAATTAAAGGTGGAGTGGTCGGCCTTTCGCCGGCTCTTTTTCTTCTTCTTTGCATTTGGTGTTGCGTTGACTAAGATTTTGTCTCAGAATCATTTGCGAGTCATCATTATCAAATCAAATGGTTTTCTTATTATCATATTGTAGTATGGAGATAAATGTTGGATAAAGGTACCTCTCAAATTACGAAAAAGTAATATATATTTCCCTTCATTAGATTAATGACATCGACCTTTCAATACTTTTCTTATTAGGTATTAAAAAGTGATTTTTTTTTTAAAGAATAGGTTTGAAGGTAGCTTTCAAAGATAGAGGATAGTTAAAGATTAACCGGGACATGACTCATGAGTCAATTTAAAACACTCAATCTCTCTGTTTTATAACATCCCCTAATTCATGTATTCTTTTAAAGAAATTATGATATTTAATTTACATTAGAAAGTTACGTAACCTCTTCACTTATATAAAAACATAGCATTTCAAACATATCATACAATTACTCAAGTTGATTATATTATTCCCTAACAACTCTTACGTAATGATTATAAAATCTCTTAAAACTCCGTTTTATTGAGTTCCCCATCAAAAAAGTTTACTAATATATGTGCTAATAAAAAAATAGTAATATGGCGTAATTAGGCGGGAGACTTAAATTGAGGGGGACAAAACAAAAGAGTGGACCTCATTCCTCTTCCCCTTTTCTCCAGTAAATTATTATTAATTTTTATTCTAACAAATAATAATAATAATAATAAAGGAGAACTTTTCAAAATAAACCCAATCTCAACTTTAATCCCACAAATCGACTCTTTTCACATTTTATTACAGAAATCGACCCAATTTCTGGCCACGTCAGCGTCGTGGCCAGAAACTGGGTCGATTTAAAAAAAATCGCGATGCTAATTAGTCGGAGTTGGCAAACCCGACTAATTAGAACCTATGCTAACCACGAGCGTGTGTGATTAGCAGAGGTAAAACAGTCCCCGACCTAAGTTGTTGGGGTTGCCAACCCCGACCAAAATGGTCGTGGTTGCCAACCCCGGCCATTTTGGTCATGGTCGCCCCGACCATTTACTAGGTTCTATTGAAATGGTCGGGGCTGGGAACCCCGATTATTTCGCAGAGCCCTCAGAGCCCTCCCTGCAGAGTAATAGTTGACTCTCCTTGATGCATGTGGAATGTATTTGTCTCAGGCCTTCATCGTTCAATCAATGCCGTCAAGAGAGGCCGATCGAGTCTTACCCATTTTATTTGTGAACATTCAAAAAACCATGCTTGATGAACATAATATTGGACCTGTGGATTCGTCAAATCCCAACTCGAATGTGCACGAGTGTGATCAACAATAGTAATACTTGGGGCCCACATGTATCAAACAATTTAAATGATCACATAATAGTAGTAATACTCGGAAATTTAAAATGATCGAAAATAATAAAAAAATTTACATCCCCCGAGTCTATCTTTGCAGATCGGTGTCGATCTTGGTCATGTAGGACCTCATATGTTAGTGGTCTCGCATGCATACTGAATATATCTGCACATATACAGTAAAATGTGCCAGTATTATGACATATGATAAATTGAACTAGAAGTAACTTACAATATATGAGAGTATGCATTGAAATACAAACCACATAGAATAAAAATATAAAATAAATAAATTGTACCCAATAATTGCTATCTATTAGGATTGGTAGGACAATGAGATCTATTATAGCTCGGTTATCTGTAATATCCACACCTATTTTTCTTTGGAACCCCTTCCCATCCTTCATCCATTGTACTTCTTATGCGTACTGATCGTGAACGACCGGCTTCTCTCTTACAGTCAGGAGGTAACACATGCGGCCCGCTATAGGGTGGCCATTGGCTACTATCTACAATGAGATGGAAACACGGCTTGTATGAATATTTATAGTGACTTGATTGATACCACTCAGAAGTGTATGTGTAGCATGAAATATTTGCACCCCCATATTACTTGGAAGAAACTGCTATAACATGCGAATATGGTAATTTTTGTAATTGTGGTATGTTACAATAACATGCGCATTGCATTCCTCGTAAATAGACGGTGTAATAATGACTGTATTTGTCTGTAGCCTGCTATTCATCTTTAGCAAATCTAACAATTTTTGTTGATCTCGCCTACACAACACGAGACCCTATAATCTCTTTATTTTTGGGTGTCAACAACGTCACCCACTTTGCTCCATCCTCTCGCTGCGTGACAAAATAGTGATTGAGTCTATAAAATATTCTCGCAACCAACGCCTGTATGGGCATTGCTCGAGCTCTCTTCAATACACCATTGAAGCTTTCAGAACAATTAGTTATCATTATACAAAACTGATTCCCACCATCTTTACTGAGTGCTCACTGGTCGACATATTCACTTTCCAAACTACTCTCAATCCAGTCATGTGCAGCTTGAGATGTTGCCTTGATTTGATCCCTTATCCAATCATACATGCTTTCTTCCGGTGCACAACCCGCTTGCTAAAGAAGATTTTTTAAATGTATCTCATCATGCCTCTTTTTAAAATTATCTCTAATGTGTCTTAAGCAATATTGGTGATAGTGATGTGCACCAAGTCTCCTATACAGTGCTTTAAAAATACCTTTCATCCTATCGGATATAAAAGTAATTTTTCTAGGAGGTAAAATATTAAGAATATATAATTGAATACAAGAAAAAAAAACCACTCCAAGTTTTCACAATTCTCGACCTCCATAACCGCGAAAGTCAAAGAAAATAAGCCACCATATGCATTTACTCCTGTAGCAACAAGCAATACACCTTTGTATTTACCATATAAGTGTGTGCCATAAATGCTAAGAACTGGCCTACAAAATTTAAATCGCTCAATCGAAGGACCAAATGACCAAAATACGGAGGTGAATTGCTCAACTCCCGGATGGATCACTTTGGTTATAAGTTTGCATTCAGTTTCAGGATTGCTTCTTTTGATCGCATCAAGATATTGAAGAAGTGTCGCATAAGACTTCTCCCAATCACCAAATATTTTGGTCATTACAATTCTCCTTGCATTCCATGTTTTAGTATATGATATTTCAATGTATCTCGAATCTAACACTCTATCAATTATCTGACCGGGATTTAGATCAAGCGTCTTTTTCAACTTTGGCATAATCAACCGCGCTACGTAAGAAGCAAGCGCACTACTATGGTCTTGCTCTAAGATCGGATTGCTACATGTATTAACGCCGCAATATTTTGTGATTTTAAAACACCCATTATGTTTCTTTCTGGCAAATGTATATAACTTCTAAGGACATATGTAATAGCTTCATTTCCCTCCGCCCGACCTTTTCTTTCTGTATTCATAAAACAAATTGCATCAAAACTTGTGCGATTGCTTTTAACTTGCTCGAATTCGACATTCTTTGTGATAAAATAATAGCGAATAGCATCAACAAATTGGTCCTTAATCTCGAATAAATCACCAACTTTAAAAGTGAAGTCCCCATCTCTTCTACCATTTAAACATTGCACGATGCCAACGTCTTGTACCGTGGAAGAACGAATCCACTCGTCATCCTCAAACTCGTCGGGAAGTGGCTCTTCGAACTCAACATAGTCATTATTAACATAAGCCTCGTCAGGCCATCCCGAGTTCTCTTTAACATCTTCAATCACAAATTGCATACTATCAGTTGGTGCACTATCTTGTTCTTCACCTTCGGAGTCGTCGCTTCTTTCATCCTCTTTAATCTCCGCCCCTCTTAACGCCCTTATATTTTGATAAAGGGCTTCATTGTTCATGACACTTGACGTTCCCCCAAATGAAGGTACACTTATGTATTGAAATTGAGTCCGCTCAATTTCGCTTGAAGATGAAAGAAAACCGTCAGACTCAACTCCCAAGTTAATTTTCCATAGTTAATTTTCCCACCATAAGAACAAGTGATAAAAACCATGTTATTCAACCACTGAAAAAAATTAGATTATATCATTTAATGAAAAAAATAATAAAATATTATCAAGCCATTGAATAGGAGAGGAAACCCTAGATGCAAACAATCTCATAATCCATACATACAATGCAACAATCTCATAATCATATAACTTTAATTTTAATCAATAACCCTAAATAAATAAATAAAAACCCTAAATCCCAAATTGAACATTTTATGCCTTAGAATTTCAATTTCAATTAAACCATACCACAAGTAAGGACTGACGATCACCACGAAGATATCTAATTGATATTAAATTTCAAACCTTAGAATTTAGATTTTGATGAAAACGCTAGATTTAAATGTTGAAGAAGAAAGAAAAATCATAGATTTTTAAATGTGAAAGAAGAGAGAAGGAAGAGAATTTACCTATGAGACTTTTTTGTAGAATTTCAGCGAGAAAATCGGCGAAAATTTTGGGTTGGGGGGGCTCGAGTAGGCTGAGGAGGAAGAGGGACCAGAGTGGGGTTGGGGAAAAAACACGAAGAAGCGAATCGGGGCTGGGGTCAGATGGTTTTATACTAGATCGCGGCCACACCTTAGTTAGGAAATAGTCGGGGTTG
>JBAKGM010000001.1:41590089-41608127 GCA_037177215.1 Asparagus racemosus
GTATTAGGTTGAGAAGAAATCACTCATTAATTATTCCCTTCGATTTCTCCTCAATCTAATACGTCGCGGACTTGTTCGCGTCCCGTTTCCGTGTATTTTGGGAAGCGGGGCGTGACAATTATTCATAGAATATTTTCCTATCTGTGATTCGTTTGAGGGAAAGGAAGGGAAAAGAAAAGGAAAAAGAAAGAGAAAAGAAAGGAAAAGAAAAGAAAAAGAAAAATAAGATTTTTTTCGGCATTTGGTTAGAAAGAAAAATTGCAAAGAAAGTTGGAAAGAAATCATATTGTGTTGTGTGGTTATATTTTGGGGCTATTTCCACTTAAATATTGTAGAGATTACTGAAAAAATCTAGAAATTTGCAAGAAACACCCTAACATTTTCCAAAATTGCAAAACTCCCCCAAGAAATTCAAATTTTACAAAACCTCTTGAAAATTTCAAACATACAAACAAATGAAATGGCGAGGAGTTGGCCTTAACAGCAGGGTCCGAGTGAGGAGGCCTTTCGACTCGGCCCTTCTTCAGAAGGGTCAAGTAATGACATTATTTGACTCGTCCTACATCGGGCCAAATCGATTTGGTGTATAGTTAACTCGAGACACGTGTCGTCTCCTGGAGTGAGATTAATAATTAGCCATTTCTGTGATACAACATTTGGCAATCCAGATATGTTGAGAGGTGTGTTTGTGCGCTTGTGTGAGTGTGCGTGCACGTGCATTTGTGGGGGCTAATATGTGACTGTGCGTTCTTTCATCTGCTCGTGCATAAGTGCCTTCTGGTCCATAGGATAAATTGCCTCTTCACCCATGAAAAGGATCCTAATTGGTGGGGAAGCTTGTAGATTCCTAGTTGGTTCCCTGTATGGGATCTGAAAGTTTGTGACAAGAGGAGAGGACGTGGACAGAATTTAATAATTAACTATATATTATTTCACATTTAATTATATAAAAAGTATTTTAATGGCTCATTGGAGTGTTCTTACTCTCCATAATCAATGGGCTCCTACCTTATTTTGGACTTAATTATTTCCAATTGCTGGGGTTCAAGGGCAAGTCAGTAGAATTTAAAACCACTTTGTGAACGAGGTTGATGAAGTTTGACTTAGAGCACCGATTCCTGATATATTAACTAAACTGTTGTAAGTTGTGAATGTTTCCATACAGAACTAATTGAATTACAAATTAACATTATCTTCATAAACTGTTTGCTAGTGTCTTCCTTGCTTCTTCAGTGCTCTCTGTAGAGAAAATACATAGAGAAATAATTCAATAACTATACTTCTAGACTGATATATGAACAAATGAGAAAGTACGTACTCAGTACATCTGATTTATAACACTAATGTTATACTAAAAAAAAATCAATATTTTGATAGTTTTATCTATTTGATACACCATTATGGAAATGAACTGGATGTACTCAGCTCGCTACCTTTTTGATAAGATTCTAACATGGACTTAGACCACCAACTATATTCTCTGAATGCTGCGACTTGTGAATGTTTCCTTACGCTTCAGAATAAAATAATTTACGAATCATTGTTTCACAACGTTTATTTTCATTCCGTACGTATTAAAGAAGATAATGTTAATTATAATAAAAGATCATGTTAATTAAAAGTTTATTATAATTATAATAAAACTTTTCCATCCACTTTTTAACAGTTGCACCAAAGTGAGATATGCTCTGATATAATAATTCATGAGATCTTTTTTATTATTATCAGAATTCATGAGACATTTATTGTAAAGCAAATGGTAAATTAAAGTCCACTTGAATAGTTGAATCAAAATGGGGTGTGATCTGAAATCATTAATGAGATCTAATTCAACATTATTTATGTCCACAACTTAGCAACTAAGCCTTTAATCCCCCCACACACGTGTTAACCTCAGCATTAATCACGTCTCCTAAAGCCTTAATCTGAGATCTAAGCAAAACCAAATCAATCTTTATTTAGCTTTTCTTTTTTATTAAATAATAATAATAAACATTTCCACCTCTCTCTCCACTTCCCATCTCTTCTAACACTTACAGCTTCAAATTTATTGGTTATTTTGTTGGCTTTTCTTTGATGCAATCAATCATAAAACAAAGGCAAGTTCCTATCTTTTTGACATTGGTGTCCTCTGATCTGTCTGAGTTTATCTGGGTGTTTGTTATTTGGATGTAGTTTTTTCATTTTTCATTTTTTTTTTTTTTTTGTTGATTCTGATATGATGCTCTATTGTTCTCCTATTTTCATTGGTAGAAAATGGGAAAGAATTAATCTATCTCTGATGGCTTTTGATTCTGTTGGCATTGAATCTATCTGAGCCTCTGTGGGCATTTTTCCCCCCATATTTTGATTGCATGATTAGTGACAAACTCTTGCAAGATGTCTTTATTTATTTATTTATAAATATGTGCATTTGTTGCCTAACGCTTGTGTCCTCTTGTCCCTCTCAGTTCTATGAGAAATTAATTGCTGCTGTGCTGTTGCTGTTGTCATTATGCTCAATCCAATCTATACAGATAGAATTTGTTTACTCATAAATAATAATAATGGTCGATTTTATCGTCTTGGATCGTAGTTAATTTTATCTAGTAGGATCTGTATGAGAATCAACTACCAAGGTGACAAGAATTTTTTTGTTCATAATTAATTTGGATTGGCTTTTTGATATAAAGAGAAAATAACAGGTCAAAATGTATGCTCTTCTTCTTCTCGCTACATCTTCAGATGATCAGCAAGAGTATGTTACTTTATATCTCTCGGTTGTAAATTAGGTCTGCTCCGATTTAGAGCAAGAAATCGTCAGTTGCTACGACAAGTAGTTAAATGGCAACCCAGCAGTGAATGTGTCCCCCATCTATCATTTGTTTCTGTTAATTTTGTGTAGTTGGTATGGTCTCCCAGTCGCTTTGCTGCAGCCATTGATGATCGTCGTCTTCGTTAAATACATTTCTTCATTGTTTATAACCAAGTTGCTCTCAAGAAACAAACATGTAAGCATAATGACAACAGCAGTTTTTGTGAACTAAGACCAGAATCTCCTGCTATCTTAGCGTTTTCAATAGTTGTTTCCACCTTTTCACAACAATTTATTCCCTGTATTTCATGTAACTGTCAGTTTTTGTGCCAGTTATCTCTTACATGAATCTAAAGTTATATCAAATTTGTAGGTTAATAAGTGTCCTATATCTTGCTTAACATTTTCGCTGTATCAAAATGGGCGGTGTACTTGGAACAAGCGACTCAACCGAGCAAAGTGTGCCAGTGTCAAAGCTTGAAGCAAAGATGGTTGAAGCAATGCAGAAAAGGGCACTAACAGGGACTTCCATGAAGTCATTCAACAGCATTATTTTGAAATTTCCAAAAATCGATGAAAGCTTAAGGAAGTGCAAAACCATCTTCCAGGAATTTGGTTAGTAGTTTTCACTCATTTGCATAAATTGTATCCAGTTCTCTGTTTTGTGGGAGTTTTATCGGATATGATCAGTTATGAGGTCAAATTTGTTATTGTATGTGGCTCTGGTTTACTATCTATCTTAATTAAAAAATTGACCATTTGTATTGATATGTTTGAATTTAGTCCCCTTTATCAACAAAAATTGGTTCTTTCAAATTTAGAATGGTCGAGAAATGCGGTGAGCTAACAAATTTATCACAAGAGTCAGATCTGAAAGAAAACATTTAATGTCTCTAGAATCTAGTTGCATTATGCGAACATGATCAAGCAAGTAGTTTGCTCTCATAATAACCATTGCTAGAACTTCACGGTGGATCATCCTCGGATGGATCATGATTTGATTCACATAATTATTTCTGATTTTTGTCCCTCTAAACATGTCTTGACTAAAAATTAAGGTGCCTTGTGACGTTCTCTTATTAATTAATTATAGTTGGTAGCGGCTATTTACAATTTTAAAGTATATCCAATGGATCCTTGTTGCTTAATTAAGTTGCAGCTTTTCTGTTCACTTTTTAACAGCAAACTAATTCTTTAACATCCTTACAGATGAAGATTCCAATGGCACAATAGATAAACAAGAATTGCATCATTGTTTCAAGAAACTGGAAATCAATTTTTCAGAAGACGAGACAAATGATCTCTTTGGAGCGTGCGATATGAATGAAGATATGGGAATAAAATTTAATGAGTTCATTGTTCTTATTTGCCTCGTTTTTCTCCTCAAGGAACCGAGTGCTGCTCAGGAAGTATCCTTAACAATGCTAATTGAATTACACTATTGTACTTGTTAAGCTCATGAAGCATATTTACAATAATAATTTTGGGATACAACTTTGAGTTGCATAACATGCTACATATCATTTTAAGAAATTTCTTGGAAATGATATATTTTCCATAAATAATCATGCTTTGTATGAATAACATCCATTGAATTTTTTCCAGGTGCGAGGGCACTTCCGTAGGTTTTTCTTCAAGTGTGAGGGCATTTCTATAGTATTTTTCCTGGCATGATGGCATTTTCAGCTTTCTAAAAATGTGACTCTTAAACCAAGAGAGGGGCATAGCTCAAATATATCATAAAGACGAATTTTCATCTTCTGATATGATTTTTTTTGTTCATTTGCTTAATTTTGGTTTCACTTAGCTATAGTTGCAATCTGCTGTGATTATTTTGTAGGCAACTGTGACTGTGTATTATTCCTTGACTTGACTGATAGAAATATCAGATGGGGTTTCCAGATCTTCAAGCAACATTCGAGACTTTGGTTAATACTTTTGTATTCTTGGACAAGAATAGGGATGGATATGTTAGCAAGACTGAGATGGTACAAGCTATCAATGAGACTACAACGGGTGAACGGTCTTCAGGACGCATAGCCATGAAAAGATTTGGTTAGTTCTCCTCTCTTCCTCTCCCCGCGCCTCAATATCAGTGCATGCACACTTATCTTTAAAGCATACTTGCACCCTTATATCTTGGATTTTAATGGATTGTGAAGTATTTAGCTACTAATGAATTGATAAGAGTAGTTTGAGCCATTGTAAAATTCTGCATTCATATAAATGATCAACATTCAGTGATTGAATTTGACTAACAGTCCACTGCTAGTTCTCCTGTCTCTTCCTCGTGCATTGTTATTCGTGCATACATTCATATCTTTAGAGCATCCCTGTATATTTAACATTTTAATGGATTGTGAAGGATTTAGCTTATAACCAATTGTTAATATTAGTTTGAGCCGTAGTAATATTCGGCATTCATGTAAATTATTGACACTCAGCAATTGAATTTGACTGACAAACGACTATTAGCTCTGCTCTCCATTCCTCGTTCATCAATATCCATACTCGCATACATATCTTTAGAGCATATACTTGCACCCTTAGATTTTAATGGATTGCGAAGGATTTAGCTTACAATAAGCTGTTAAAATTAAGCCATTGTAATATTCTTCATTCATATAAATTATCAACATTGAGGGATTGAATTTGACTGACAGTCCACTGTTTCTTTGGCTTTTAACAGAAGAGATGGATTGGGATAAAAATGGAACAGTTACCTTCAAGGAGTTTCTGTTTGCTTTTACTCGTTGGGTGGGGATCGATGAAAATGAAGACGATGATGAAGACGAAGAATGAGTTCATTGAGTTCTTATGTCCTTTTTTTGGCTTTACGAACTTTTTGCAACTTTGGCCATTGGAAGTATAAAGATTTAGCCACATATGACATTTCCGTGAAGATATATGCGTCTTTATTTTTCTATAACCGCAATTTTGATTCTAAATCAGATTGTCGGCAATATTCGGGGGGGTATATGTTATGTAAATAGACCAAGAAAGCTGAGACTTCTTATGCTAGCTTATGAAGAAACAGAGAGAATCTCAATGTCATTTTTAGTCCATCTGTGTTTCCCTTTATTCTCTCTTCTAGAGGTGTATTGCCTTTGACTTGAACTTATGACTATTTGAGAAAAACTATGAGAGAGGCATTGTGATCAGAAGGCACTAATTCATGATGGTGATTGAATCTTTCTTATTTTGCATCATTTTGTTGGTTTTGATCCATATATGTCATAGCTCTTATGCCTATTCTGGCCTCTGTTTGGGACTGAAGTTTTTGTTATTGTCATTTTTGCCAGTTGTGGTAGTTCGTTCATTTTTCATATTATCAGATTCCCGTTGGAGAAAAGGTTAATTGTGGATAGAGTCCCTGTGTTATCACCCAGTTCCGGATAGACCTCCAGTAGTTGTCAAAGAAATTCACTCAGGGGGTCCATCAGCAATTGGGTGATAGTACTGGGGGTCTATCGGCAACAACGAAACTACAAGGGATCTGTCCGCAATTGGGCAATAGTATAGGGGGTATATCTGCAATTAATCCTTAAAAATAAGATATTGAGAATTCAGAGTTCAAGCATAGGAAAGCTTTAGTAGAAGACACCTGCTGATTTTTTGCATTTGTATCTGTATTTAATTTTTTTTCAACTGTTGAATTAACAGGGTATTTTGTTTTTGTTGGAAGACAAACAGAAACTTTCATTTATTCAGTATATATATCATAGATCAGAATGATCATATTATGAATTTAATAAACACATCATAACGCTGAATGCATGAATGAGATTGATTCATAGAGGTGAGTTCGTTACCATCAACAATTCTCATAGTTGCTGAGCTTCAAACGTCAAGACCAAGTTTACAATGCTCAAAGTCCACTGAATGTCAAATGCTACAATAAAGATGCTCCTAAGATCATAATCAGGTCACAACACAGCAATCCTCCTAATGACAAATAACTAACATGCTGCAGGCATCGAAAGCTTATCAATTATACAACTCCAAATAAATCACGCATTTCCTCTAAGCATAACGCATGCATTACTTCATGCTATAATCAATCATTATAGCATCAAATGCTTACAAAATTATACATCTCAAGAGTTTTACAGAACTTCAACCATCAAGAGGCCAGGTTTACATCGCTCGAGTTCACTGAATGCTAAAGTGTTACGATAAAGATAGGCTTAAAATCTTAATCACGTTACAACACATTGATCCTTCTAACAACGATTAACATTCTACAAGCATCAAATGCTTATAAATTATACATCTCTAAACAGAACAAGCATCTCCGCTAAGCATATATCATAATCAATCATCATAGCAAGGTTGCTGGAAATCCGAGCCAGAGCTCGACTCAAGTATATGATGTCCAAGTACCAAATCGCCCTTTCCATTGCTCCGCTGCCTCTTTATAGGTCTTTCATGCATTGTGCTCTCAGATGAAGAGCCATTTCTAGCAGTAGAATCTGGAGTTAATGGCTCATGTTGAGATGTGAAGGATTCATTCTTGAAGATGGCGGTAGCAGAAGTGGGTTTTTCTTGGATGGGAGATTCAGAGATTGGGGCGGGAGTCGAGGGGTCAGATATTGGGGCGGGGGTGGTGTTTCTGTCTGGAGTTTCGGTGAGTGTACCACTTAGACGCTGCTGTTCTTCGATGATTTTCTTGAGGTACTTGCCTTGAGCTTCTATTCTTAGTTGCAGCTGTCTTTGGACCTGTTGAAAATTTTTGAGGTAGAGCTATGTCAGAATGCACGCAAGAGATAATAAAAACAAAGAGTTAAATGATGATACGCCTCATGTACCTTGGCGGTGTAGTCACTTATACCCCCTAACTTTGTTATTGGCATTCAGAAAGCAATTTAGGGGATGTTTATGGGGGGCTTAATTTTTAGTCAAAGTAGCTTTTAAGCTAGCTTTGCCACTTAAGCTAATTGAACGAGGAAGTCTAAAGCTTTCAATTTCCACTTCTTTCAAATTCTTAAATTGAAATTTTTAAATTTCTTTGGGAGCTGGGTTTCTTAGCAAAATATTTCTCCTTGCTTGTTTGGATCTTCTAATGACCCGATTTTTTAGGTTAATTACTCCAAGCTGTTTGACCTACCCACTGCTCAATTTGTGGTTGTCCAAAATAAGATCTCCTATTCTAATAAGTTTATTTCATTGCTACTAGCCTCTTCAAACACGCAGATTAACATATCCAACTTCCACACTGTCGTCATGTGACTTCTGTATTAATGCAGTTGAACTTTGCACTTAATTGAAATTTCAATGTGAAACACAAAGAAGCTATGTTTTCTTCATTTACTTAGGTTAATTGTTAAATGATCAAAAGAAAAATATGTCAGGATAGCTAGTTACTGCTTTATTTAATAAAATTGACCGTGATGGCTTAATTATTAATAAAATGTAAAAGAAACAAAAATCAAATAGAAACTTGCCTCCAGTTGTTCCTGCAGTCTCTTTTGCACCTCCATCTGCAGTTTTAATGCTTCAGTTATTTGCATCCCCCTGCACAGCAAAGAAATAGTAGTATGCTAGTATTCAATGTCACTGTAACTCATCAGGAAATAAGAATATGTGACAAAGTGAGCAAGAGAAAAAGAAAGAACTTTAGCTACTCCTACATTTTCATAAACAGGTTATATTATCTAACTTGTTTCATATATATATTGAAATCTATTAATAATGCTTTTTTGAATTAAGAAATCTCCAAAAGTGCTTCCTCACTTCATTCTTGTACCAAATTGTTTCGTAATTTTTAAGCCGTTAGTTTACTTGATTGCATAATACATGTGGATAACCCCTACCTTTCAGTTAATTTCATCGTATATGATAAAGCAATCTATTGTCTACACAAAATAACAAATTAAACTAGTTTCTCAAACAGAATAAACATCTTGTGCGTGTGACCATCTAGGCCTCATATGCTTGTTCTTTGTCATTTCAACCCTATAATGTGACCTTGCATGCATGGGGTTAGCGGTCCAACTTGATTTTGTCAACTTCGTAGTTTGGTTGTTTTGCTTATGTGGGGTCAAAGTGTCTCATCCTATAAGTCATGAGTTTGAATCCTTCCCATATTTCTTCCCCCCACCCCCCACCCCCCTCAATATTAACTTTTTTGTCAACAGCTTCATATCCTAGAAAGTTAGTAGTAGTGTAGTGGTGGCGGCGATGGAATGATGGATAAAATCAGAAACAATTAAAAAATATAATGTCGCTAGTAGTATCAGTATCGATCTATTATAAACGTAAATAAGAGAAAATCAAAACGTTCAATATTCTGTTGACATTAGTTGGGTTCAAAAAATCCCGGACGATAAACCTAAACAATTTGCTATCAAATAACGATGAAATGTGATATAGAAAACAAGATTATTTTGGTGTAGCAACAATAAGTGGTGCCTATTTAGAAAGCTTGACAGCTACTTAGATCTATTCAACATGACATGTAACGCCTAGGTTAGGTTTTATATAACTACATTTTCAGTCTTTGGTGGCATAAGATTGGAGTTATAATGTAACAAGTGTGAAAATACAGACTTTTTTTTACTTTCCAAACTATCAAGTTAATTTCTGAAATGCTTATCTGTATCAAAAAATGCACTCAAATATATCATACTTACGAGGAGTTTTCAATTCCAGAAATCATGTCTCCAGGATCTTTCTTTTCACCTTTTGAACCTAGAATGATGGCACAACAATCACGATTCATCAAAGAATGGGTTATGCTATAGCTTTTGGTACAAAGAAATATGCTTCAGAATCTACAAGGAAATGCCAGTTGAGTTTCTAATCATAAATTACTCAAACAATTACCATCAGACGAAGACTCTGGTATGTATTTTGCAAGACGATATTTCTAGAAACACCATAAAGATAGATTTAGATAATTAAATAAAAAGCAAGATTAACAAAATGATGAAGGAGAAAGACGAGATAGGAAGCCGGTACCTGCAAGTGACTTTTGACATGGTATATAGTTAATCCTTGCACACCCATGACTCTGAGGACGCCTTTAGGTGTAGCTCCTGCATCATGGGAATGTCTTTTAATTAGCGATAATGTGAAAGCCAAATGAAGCAGAATATGCCACAGTGTATATACTCCATATTTTCTTTTTATAAACAAACTATAAGCAAGGTAAATACTAGGCATATGTTATATAGTCAAGATCTTATAGGCTGTAAGTTGTAACTAAAAACATCTGTCTCTATAATTGATGAAAAATTGGCTTAATGAAAGGATTATTGTAGGAGTTTCCACTTGAAATGAGAGAATTAAATACATGCAGGAAGCAAATTGCTGACACATCACCTTCCCAACTAAAAAGGCTATAAACATTTGCACTATCCTTTGCATAAAGTTAATTAGATATTAGGAAAATTTTAAGTAGAATCCAAATTTGATAACACAGAGTTTATATTTTTACATAAAAATAAGCTTCAACAAATGCATCTGTTTGTCTTGAAGATAATGACAGATGCCAATTTGGTATGGTAGATTACCCTCAATGGATTTTAGTGAAAAGAAAGGATTCGTTTAGCCCAATAAGAACTTTGGCATAAAGGATTTCAGTGCATCTTTACTCTTATAGAAAAGTACGCTAAGTGATAGAAATAGTAACGGTCACGAGCTTTGTTCTATGATTGGGGGTTTCAGCTTAATCAAATTCCTTACATAATAAAAATTAAACTAGGCAAACATGTATTGTCAATAATTCTTTTTTTGAAGAAAAGGATGGGGTCTCAAAAATGATAAACCCAGCCTGTTAGCATTATTGTCAATAATTCTATCCTCGGAAAAAAGTATAATATGGAAAGGATTATTTCACTGGCCACTTTTTTACCTGAAAATTTATAGATAAATCACTTAACAAATAATCATGATATCATAAACATCAATTTTAAACAGTAAGGTTGAAACAGGATATACTCACTGTCTGGTCCACCAAGCTGAGTCACAGCATCAACGAACCGTTCATGAAGCTCATGTGTCCACCTCAAGCGCTGCCTCGATGACAAATTAGGGTTATTGGGGTTGGGGGACCCGCTGTTAGGACTCATCATGTTGTCACTCAATTCTAATTGTGAGTCCCGAGCAAGTGAATTTCCGTGATTGGGGCCTAGACTGGAAATAGGTTTTGGTTGATACATTTTTCATTATCTGTGCAAAGAAAGGGTTAATAGTATCAGTTATGCATTAGAATGAGCTATGGTCTTGCAGGTCATGTATGATTAAAAACATATATCCCATCCAGCAAAGAAAATAACAAAAGTACAGCTCATTCAGTTTCACCCGTGCTTAACAACTAACTTGAGGCTTTGTGTAAGTGTCCATCCAGCAAAGAAAATAACAAAAGTACCGCTCATTCAGTTTCACCTGCACTTAACAACTAACTTCAGGCGTTATGTAAGGGTGTTGGCCATGTTTGCTGTTATTCATTTGGTACAATACAAAGGGAAATTAATTTGTGTTAGCCATCTTTGCTGTTATTCATTAGGTACAATACAAAGGGAAATTAATTTATGAAGCGAGTCATGTGGAACCCGGATTCTATAAACCTTGGAATAGGACACTTAGAGCTCAATTAAGCCTCAACGCTCCCTGTCACCTTTTTTGAATTTTGATTCTCTACACCATTGACTACTTGTTACCACTTCACCCTCGACTCAATGTAGCAACAGGTAAGCCTCTCCTCTTTCTCAATCGGCCGCTGCCTCTTGCTCGACTGCTTTTAGTTGTATCTTCCTTAGCCTCTATTCCCCCCAAACATATATTATTTACATGATCTGACGTTTTCACATGTACAGATTTTATTTTGGGCATATATGATATGTATAAATTATCCAATATGACGCTCAGATGTCGACTAAATATCCTCAATATCTGTTATCCGATATGGAATTGTTTTGTCCGACATGACCACTGACATTTAGAATACTAATGAATTGAAAACCGCACATTTTAGCTCCAATTGCCACGCAAGGATTAAAGAAATGTATGATTTTTAGCTTTTAGACAGTTAAATAGTTTTGGTGTTAAGGTATGAATCATCATCTAATCATCTTGAGTTGTATAGTAGACAATCTTCAAATGATAGAGACAATCTCGAATCCAAGTGATACGATCTCAAAGATTTTCCAAAGTAGAAGAACATTCAAGCGAGTATGTAGGCAGAATTACTAAAGCACTTGACAGAGCCCCTGAAAGATTTGTGGATGCACTACTGGTAAGGATTTGGGATTGAGGGAATACACAACTCCAAGGAAAGGTTAAGAACACAAACAGATTAGTATCATCACCCAACCATCAATAGTGATGTCTCTTTAATGATAATGACTATCCATGTCTATTTAATGATAATCAATATTGATGTCTCTTTAGTGACAATTGATTAGTCTTTTTATTATTAAAGTCCTTGATGAAACAATGAAGAGATACCATCATCTCATCATCAAAAGGTTGATGATAAATGATAATTCACACAGGCTACAACTGAATCAGGTTGAGCTCATTTCTAAGCTTTGGAATCAATTGTCACAAGTTTGAAACATTAGCAAAAGTTGGAGAACAAATTTTCTTGCAGTTTGTGACTTCCATATTCATCCAATACGAAGAATGAATGCATATTGAACATTTTGAGTTTTCTTTTAATACTAAAAAGAAGAATGCACTTTATCTCCAGCTCCTTCCAATATTCATATTTGCATACATATGTAGGCTCCACAACTTGAATCAGCGCCCTTCGTCTCCTCTAACCATGCCTTTCTCCTATTTCTCCATCGGTAATTATATAACACTGTCTGTGTATTGTCATGGACAGAGACATGAAAGGGAATCACCAGGTTATGGAAAGTGCAGAGAGAAGAATTTATAAATGCAAGTTTTGGAGGACAAAATTTGAACAGCCAAAGGAAGAATTCCATATGTCCATCTTAAAAGCATTCTGCATTATCTTTCAGTTGTAGGACTCGATGCTAAACGTAGAAGATATCTAGAAAAAAAAACTATGTCCTTAACATAGATACTAAAATCATATGCCTACAACTTAGAAAGACCTTATTGTACCAATCTGTAAAACTAGTGCTCTTTTCACATTGTCAATTTACTTCAGAAAGAAAATAATAATGTGGGTATTGAAGAGTTGAAAAGAATTGAATTAAGTGCATTATTTCATGCAAATCCCTAGATAGAGAAAGGAAGATCCAATTATGAAGGCTTACAGACACTTCTTTACAGTCTTGAAGCACACATGCAATTAAGAAGCCAAAGATGCAAAAAATGTATGTAGGCAAGATAAGTAGTCCAGAAGCCGATACCTCATTATGGAAGAAATCTTGTAATGACCAATCTAACAAATTATATATCATTTATCTTTAAGTTTGATAGATCACAGACTATAAGTATAGCAAGCAAGAATATGAATCGGAAGCTAAAGCTACCCTTTATGAAGGATCAGATGTATCATCTTTAAACCTAATCTTCATGACAAACTCCAGGAATCAGCTCTTCAAGGGTGTGAAAACAAATCTTGGACTCCTTGTTGGGGAACATCATGATTTATATAGAGGTCTTGTTTGTGACTAAACTAGGGATATATGTGAATTGAGTATGATCAAATGATGTAAATTGCTCGTAGAATCAAGGCATAAGTCAAAACTCAAAACTCAAATGCATGTGATGGTCTTTGTAACTCTAGTTTTATCTTGTACAATCTCAAAATCTGGGCCATGCCGCCTCCATGGCCATTGCCCATGGAACTTCAATAAATCCTCTTGGTCCTGCCACACTCTTAAGAATTGACGGTTTATGTCCATGTGATCTATTAAATCTCTCTGCACATCTAGAATATTGTATACCACACATTCGCTCAATGTGTTCTTTTGAATATATATACACTCAACTCCAACCCACTTGATCTAATAACCAAATTGCCAGCAAGTACTTTAGGCCTAACAAAACAATGACTAATCCAATGGCTCATCCTCAAATATTCATGGTTAACCCTGATGAAGAAAATTTGAGCTAGCCCCTTTTACGCTATGCAAAAATTTCAAGAACTGGGTCCTGGAAACTATAAATCAAAAAAGAAATTCAATAACAGAAGCTGGATTAGTAAGCATCCATTTATTGCACCACACTCAGAGACACAAAGAACAGGTAAGCCCATTGATTGTGAAAGCTTGAAGGCTTTTGCTATCCATTAGTACAACCAGAGAACTACAAGTGACCGCAATTAAAATGGTAAAGCTAAAGGAGTAACTATCAATTTAATCATTAACTCCACAGAACAAATTTTAACCACAAATACCACCATCTACAGTAACCCCTTAGCTTAGCTTACCAGTCAAGGAAAGAAAAAGTGACATGGGTAAGTCTTAAAGAAAGCCCTAGATGAAGATCAGCTCTGTAACAGCTCAGAGTTTTATTATTCATTAATGGTGAATATATCAAAATGTCATCTAATCGTCACTGTAGTTTTCATGGACAAAGAAATCCAAACAATGCATCAGAAATTTCCCAAAACCCATCAAAATAATGCTAAAACAACAAAAAAAAACCCTCTAAAATCGTAGAAATTTTACGAAATTCGAACTAAAAAGAGATTAACAGAAGAAATGGAGAGATACCCAGATCGCAAAATCGCAAATTTTCCCCGAAACCGCTTTGTGGACAAGAATTCGCTGAGGTCCACTAAGGTGGGTAGCTGATTTGACTGTTAAAAAGCAAGAAAAAAACTGCAAAATTCAATTTTTTTCAGATAACAAAGAAATTGGAATTATTGCAGCTTTTTTGGTCTATTGCCGGCTACAGAGATTCGTCGGATCGCACGCGCAGGGACCAATCAGAGAGCATCGAGTCCCCGTTACTCAAAGAGAGAGAAACGATAGAAGAGGGAGAAAATGTTTTTCAGATATCTGTACCTTACAAATTTTTATATTTTTAAACAGGTCCTTCAAATCATTTAAATTGCTATTTAGTCCCCTATTCATATAAGTTACTCCAACGCATCAAAACTACACTGCTCAAGTATCATGTCAAAAATCTATACCATTACATCAAACTCAAAAGTTATAGTAAAGATTGAAAATTATAATATTATAATCTAAAGATGCAAACTTTAAGAAAAGGATAAAACTAAAAAAACAAAATAGTTTAAGTTTAAAGAAACATTCCGCATGTACAGTAACAACTTATATAGATTTCTATAGGTAAGGGATTGTTTGGATGTTTTCGTAAGATTAAGAATTTATGAAACTAGTCGGAAAATGTACATCCAACCCAGCACTGACACTACAATGATATCTAACTCAAATCGTTTGCCTTCGCTTAGGAAATGATTTTGGGTGAAATGTCGTCGAAATGGGTGTGTTTTCACTACAAGTCGACCAACTTCCCTTGTTTGCTCTCAACCATAATCAAACAACCCCGAAATCCACTAAAATCTAGAATTAATTTAGAGTAGCTTATACCATGAATTGGGGGACCAAATACCAACTTCAATAATTTGAAGAACAAATATAAAACGAGAAAGATAGGAGGGACCAATACTAAAAATCCTTTATTTTATTCAAAGATGCCCACGGGCAGGAGATTTGAGCTGCCCGGAATCAAATCCTGACGGCCGTTCTGGCCTAATATTCCGTTACTGTTTGAAACGGGACAGATTTTTTACTGAACGTTTCGGGAAAATTCGGCAAAAAGTCGGGGCAAAACTAACGTTACATGAACAAGCTGCGCTCTCACTTTTGATATTTTTCTGGCTAATAATGGGAGCTATAAGTTGAGTAAGGCTAGATTTGACGTGAATCTCACATTTTAGAGTGGTTGATTTCATTGTTGGTCAAGTTATATTTTTTGATCCAATATTTATAATACAAGATTGGTTTTTCTTCTAAAACTATATCCTATTTCAAGATGTACTATTGATTATTATTTATGTCTGAAAGTTAATTTATGGATAGGGTGCTATTATAAGAAGATTAGGGTTTCTCAATCTGAGAATTTTTTTTTAAAAAAAGACCATTTTTGAAAAAACATTAGTAAAATCGACATTTTTTGAAAATATTTAGCAAAATCAACCTTTTCTGGGCGACGTCATCTCAGCTGGTCAAAAAGAGGTCGATTATGCTAAATATCAACTTCAAAATACACGGTAGTCCCGTGTATTTGGTGGTCCCTGACTACATTTAATCTGAAATGGTAATCACGTGTACTTTGTGTTGAAATGGTTAATATTTAATTAACAAGAACTAATTGCATGGGACTACTGATTCCGTATATTTTAAAGTTGATATTTTGCAAAATAGGCCTCTTTTTGGCCAGAGGTCGATGTTAGTAATATTTTCACAAAAGACTCAACTTTGCTAATTATTTTTTAAAAATTCTCCTTTCTCGATCTCCTCTGATGACTGATAAATTGGAAGAAGCAGATTCCTGCACAAGTAACAGACGTTAGAGGCTTCGAAAGGAGATTTTCTTCCGTGTGACCTTCGATGCTCAAGTCAGTGACTGATAAACTCAGTATGAAGAGAAATCTAAGATTCAGTTTAGGGTTGAGATAGATCGGACCTTATGGTGAAGTGGCCTCTATGTATAAGAGAGCGTGGGGGCGAATTGGTAATCTAAACCCGGGAGACAAATTGACGTGTTACTTCCACTTTACCCAAAATTGACGTCCGAGGAGTCATTATAATGCGTGGTCGTGCATTTAATGCGATGGCGACTAAGTGGCAGAGTTATGGGTGCCATCCGAGGAGTCATCATAACATCTGACCATGCATTTAAAGCGGGCAGTGCTGACGAGGCAATCAGACGTTTCGTTCCTTACATTGAAACTAATACTCTTTGCCAGAGTCCAATCTAAAGACTCCTTTCGACTTGGAGTAGGACTGTTGGAGAGGCCAGCTTAATTGGTTGGGTTGTGTTATATTTGGATCGAATCCTTTTGTTATATGATCAGACTCATCCAACCGTCACATGGCCGATTTTAAGGGTTTATCAAACTTGTGATTTTTAGGATGTAACAATTATTATGTAAAAAGTTGATTATAAGTCAAACAACATCTTGCGGATTAGAACATTGCAGAATTAAGAAATAACGTGTGCAAAAGTGAATGTAGCATAAATAGGAATGTTGCAGGAGATTTGTTGATATATAGAACAAGAAAAACGTGCATCTTGAGTATAAAATAAGGAACCAATTAAGAAGATTACTAATTGCACGAGTTAGACATAGTTTAATGGAATAAACATGTCTAGAGGTAGGTGTGAAAAAAGTTTAATATAAAAGAATTAAAAAAATATGATAATAGATAATTTGGTATAGAAGATAGCTCTTAACGGAACAAAATGGAAGAATATAATTCATATAAACAAATTAAAAGTAGACATAAAACAATTGTCATCCTCATTGTTTGTTGAAGAAAAAGATACACCAAACGGACAGGAAAATAATTAAAAATTTAGTTTTTGAGTAGTTACAAATGTATTGGGAATAAAGAGAACCCACAATTATAAAACCAAAGAAACTACCAAAAAAGAAGAAGAAGAAGAAGAAGATTGCAATTACACAGGGATGAAGACAAGACTGATTCTTGAACTTAATTGACCATTCATTGAAAAGACACATCGAAGGATTTCTCATAATTCAAGCTTAATGGACATGCTGAATGGCAAAGATAAACCTTTGCATGGTTTCAAAAAAGCGTGAAATGTCTGATCACAACAAATGTTTCCACTTTTTTCAACAAAAAGGAGGAAATAAACATTAGATTCCCCTAGTCCCCTTAAGCTTGCAACGAGATTCCCTTTGTCTTCATCCAAGCACTCTTCAGTCTCTTCAATCCTTGGCAAAGATAACTACAATATTATAAAACTAGAGGCATGGCTGCATGGTTTTGGAATCAGACCATACATAATAACAAATACCACGAAAAAGCAAATAACACAAACCAGGATCTTGTTTGGTAGAAGGGAGCATATTAAGGCAGAATCTTGTTTGGCTAAAGATAGTTAGTACATACATAAGCAATGACAAAGCCACCCCATAATCAATTTCATGCGAGAATTCTCATCACAAGAAAAATACTCCCCAACTTTCCTTTTTCAAGTGCATGAGGATAAGTATTGACAAATTGGGAAAAAAAAAGAGGTCAATTGCACATGGACCCCCTGCAATATCATTGTTTGCACTTGCTACCCCCTGCACCTGCAGTTTCATTGCACTTGCTAC
>JBAKGM010000001.1:41619408-41633865 GCA_037177215.1 Asparagus racemosus
TTGATGAGATGCGATGATGAGCTAAAAATGGATCGGTGTTGGGGCAGTGGCGTCGCCGTGAGCCTTTTCCACCAAATCATACGACTTCTCCTTCCACTGAGCTCCTCTCATTCCCTCTTCCTTTTTTTTTCTTTTGATTATTTTTTTTTTGAGTGAAAGCACAATATTTTAATGTTAATTCAGAAAATTCTATATTTATAATTTGACACTTTGTTGTAGAATTATTGTCTCCATTTAATCTTTCTTATTTTTGAATAAAGTGTAGTAAAATCAAATATAGTAAATGTTTCATTTTGCTATATGATACTCTCAAGTCCTCATTGATGAGTATATGGATGAGATTATATTATTTGAGATCTATTTTTAGATGAAATAAAGTACTGACCTCTGTCGGATGTAGATGGAGATATTACTATGTTTGTTATATTTGAATAAACTGTACAGTAGATATGAGAAACCAAATAATATTGAAAAGATATAGTTTATTAATATGTTTGTTATATTAAAAAAAATAAAATTATATCTTTTGATCATTAAAATAATTCTCAAATCTGCTAATTTAAGAATTACAACAATCATAATAATACGATCAACGTATATTTGGATGTTATTCAGATATGGATCCGGATATTTTATTATGTAACTATTTTCATAATTATATACTGTTGCTCAATAGATTTTATTTTGGAAATCCTAGTGTGGATATATTCATTTTTTGACGGGGATGTGCCTGTGAGCGCGGATACTTTTAGAGCGCATCATCTTAATAGCTCACTCACGAAATGAGATGGCATTTTAAATACGTTATTTTCGGAATAAGACTCTTTTTATTGGTTCACTAATTTTATAAACAATACGAAAAAATTTAGTGGAATTCTAGTTGTAAATTGAAAAGTAACTTTTATTGACTAAGACCCTTAGAACTGTATTCATCCTTTTTGTGGACAAAAGCTTATCTCCTTTTGAGTAACTATTCTCAAATATTGTTAGTTATTACTAGCTGAATTGTTCAATAGAAAAGTTTTGCTTTGAGTAACAAGCAAATCACATCAATGAAATTATTATACCTTTGACATAAAATCGCAACTCGGTAGGAAGCGCAAACCTGATCCTTTGCTTGTTAACGGTCAATTTTGATGATTCAGAAAAACTTCAAATACGTAACAAGTCAACCAATCTGATAGTCTTCGGTATCCTTATGCATGATACGGGAAAATCTTGGAATGTAAGGGGCTGGTTGATTTCTTAAAATAAAAAAAAAGTAATCGGATAAGGAAATCATTAAAACTTGTATTTCATTCATTTCCTCAGAAAGTCATGAAATGAGTTTCTTTAAGATTGTGTCACATCCTTCAATAAAATGATCACAATTCATCTCTTCTCTCATCTTTTCTTATTTTTAGGAGGTGAATTAAAAAAAGAAAAAAGTTCTATTATGTATATGTTTCCTGTAATAGATTTTTTTTTACCAATTAAATAGCCCCTAAGAGAAAATTATTAAGTGCACGCAGTTAGGAAAGCTTCACTCATATGAAAGTCTTGACGCGGGGGAAAATCTCCTTTTACTTTATAATCAACCTGACATGGTGATAAGAAAGTCATCAATGGATCCATCAGGTACAAATTAGCTATGAATTTTCGTATTAAGGATAGAACCGCCATGGTTGGGTCAAAACGGCTGTAATGAACTGTTATATTGATAAAATTTCCGTTACTTTGTTGTTTGGGAAACTTTGATAAACTCTCTCCAAGGAGAAAGGTTGAGGGGTATTCTCCTCTCTAAGCAAGAAAGTTTTCGATGGTATAGTTGAAATTATTTTGATTGTCATTTTAATAAATTTGAGGTCAATTTTAATGATCATAGATAATCTCTCGGAAATTTGTATCATGAACACAAATTCTGTCTAAAGATTTTAACAAGAAATTAATGTTCATTAGACTAGAAATAAGACAAGGGGTAAATCTTAAAGTTTTTAAAAGTTTCACTTTAGTATCCTTAGCTATGCAAACATGAGAATTTTTCCCCCACATGCTAATTTTAAAATATTTTAACTCTTACTATTTGTTAAATATACTCTAAATTTAATTAGGATAGGTTTAAAAAATATTTTGATAGGTTTAATAGTAGATTTAACAAAAATAAGGATTAAAATATTAAAAATATCATGTGATTGTCGCATGAGACCTTTTAGGAGGAAATTTTCATATTTGTGTCACCATGGATACTAAAGTGCAACTTTTTAAAAATTAAGAATGTTTAAGTGAAATTGAATATAACTAGGGGATATACTTGCAAAGTAGATAAAATTATAGAGTATTTAATTACAGGACAAAATAACTAACACATCATTAAGGGCATATTTGGATTTTGCTACTAGTGAAGGGAAGTTGGGTGAACATAAAATAAGTTAAAGAAAATTAAGGTAACATACAGAACTTATTTGAGACTTTAGTTAGGAAAACTAATGAAAACTTATTTCACCTCGTTCGAGACATCTAATAAAGTGAAGTTGTTATGACCCCTAATTTTTTTTATTAATTAACATTAAGTATTACCTCCTAGGTGAATCCCAACACGAGTCCTATTTCAGGCAAAAAGAGGCTGATGCAAGACCAAAAGGCGACTACTACATTGTTGGGACTCGGCGCTACAGTGGCTGGCTCGACACTACAGTGAACTGACTCGAAACGCGGTGGTAGTCTGCGTTACAGTAGCCGACCGTCTCGGCCTCTTCCTAGAGCCTTCTCACTCGGCTGCTACAGTGTCAGGACTCGGCGCTACAGCAGCCGACTCGACGCTACAATAAACCCACTTGAAATTGGTGATAGTCGGCGCTACAGTGTCGACCTCTCGGTGCTACAGTAGCCGGCCGCCTCAGCCTCTTCCGAGAGCTTTCTCACTCGGCTGCTGCAGTGTCGGGACTCGGCGCTACAGTAAACTGACTCGAAATGCGGTGTTGGTCTGCACTACAACGCCGACCTCTCTGCGCTACAATTGCTGACCGCCTCAGCCTCTTCCCAGAGCCTTCTCACTCGACTACTACAGTGTCGAGGCTCAACGCTACAGTAAACCGACTCGGGACACCTTGCAAGCAGACTCATAATGCAATTGTAGCCGACTGCTCGGCGCTACAGTAGCCGACTCGATGATACAATGTCGAGACTTGGCGCTACAGTACCAAACCTGCTACAGTATTGCCAGAGTTATCCTCACACCTGTCCCAACAGTCCTCATGACTCACTACTCACCATGTCTCATCAATCACTACCATATCAAATCAATGATGACTCATGCCACTCAAAAGCCGACACATGTAAAGTGGTTGTTAACTCAATCATCATGTCATACTTGGCTGAAATTACCAAACTACCCCTCACTCATTTCTATAAACGGAGAACTATTCTCAAACTCAATGCAAGCCATTTTCTCCCCTGCATTCACACAAGAATAAGTTACTGTTCATTTACCTCCCGCTCTACTCATTTCACATGCTGACTTGATCTTCGGAGGTACCGCGAGGGAAATCAAGCCCCATCCTCTGACGAGCTTTCTACTTGTGTAGGAGAGGAGATCGACTGAGCTCAGAACCGGAGAACCCCACTCCAACCTCGAGCAGTTTCTTCCCTTGAGCAGAATACCTCATCTCTCCGCCAGCCAAGCGATTCGGAGAAAGAAAACGGACCCATCATCATCATCATAACCCTCAAACCAGCTTTGAGCGAATTGATTGTGTGATCCGAGCATCAACAGAAGTGAATGTAACGGAATATATGTAAATTTATATAAATAACATTACATGTGTAACACTCTTTTTTAAATAGAAGAATAAAATTGTATTTGTGTAATAGTTACCTTAACTCATTTGTCAAAACTGAGTACCCAAATAAGTTTAATGAGTCTCCTACATTCCGTTTACCTCCCATTAACCTCACTCCAATAGGGCTTACAAGTATTGATGAACTATCAAGTTTTCCTTAAAGTATCAATTTACCTATTTTTTCTTCACTATATTTATGGTTTTAATATGATCATTTTGTGAGTTTGTAATCAAATATTTAATAGACTAACGTCTTGACAGTGTTTTTTTATTTCTTTCTGGATTTTTATCTATTTATCTCCTTTTTCACAAATAATTAAAAAAAACATTTATGACCACTTCCTCCCAATTTTTTTCAACTTTTAACCTCTTTTATGAATTTAAAAAATTATTTTTTAAATTACAAAAATGCAAGAAATGCGAAAAAAATATCGCGTTATTAGTCTATTAAATATTTGACTATAGACTAATAAAATGATTGTACAAATCTATTAAATATTTTTTGCCGGTCATGCAAACCTGGGGAAGTTTCTGTAATTTAACAACAACAACAACAACAACTAAGCCTTTATCCAATGTTCGGGGTCGGCAAGTTTCTGTAATTTAACATACTCATTTTTTTTGGTGAAGAATATTTGAAAATTTAGTAAATGTTGTGAAAAGCTAAATCTTCTCTGTGAGAGAGAGAGAGAAGAGCAGGTCTTTTTAGTCTTTTTTTAAAAAAATTTCTAATTTGAACCACTGGTTGATGACGATATGCTAAGAATGAGAAATATTTACTCTTTATTTGGGTTTCTCTACAAAAAAGGGGAATCCTTAAATTTGTCCTCCATTTCATAAAAAATGGAGGCCACAATTGATTGCAATCTCTCTTCTCTCAAGACCATTTGCATCCTAAATTACGAGATATCACAAAGAAATTAGGATTTTTTTTATTTGCTAATTATTTACCCCCCTTTTGTGTTCGAATTTTTTGTGGGTTTCTCCTCATCCAATCTATCTCCCTCCCCATCATTTGGTAAATTCATGAATTATTTTTCTTTCAATTTTCTTCGTTTTAATTTCTAATGTCCGTCTTCCTCATTGAATTCCTCAAAATTGTAAATTTTGTTGAGGAAATTTAAGAAATTAGCGGGTTTTAGCTGCTAATTATTTGTCTCTCTATTCCTATTTGTGTTTTGATTCTGAGGTTCTCATATCCAACCTATGTCCCTTCATAAAGTATTATCCTCGTCCAGTTCCTCAAAATTTTAAAATTTTGTTCAAGAACTTTATCCTTCACCTTCTTCCTTTANNNCCCCCCTTGAAAAATCACAAAATTGCCTTTGCCGCCCCCCGCCCCAATCAAATAGTTCATCTCAATGCAGCTTTTGGTCAATGTCATCGAGGCCTGTGGCCTTCGAGCTCTTGGTCCTGAGCAATTAAGCAGTCCTTACGTGAAATTGCGCCTCGGCAAACACAAGTTAAAAACTCAGCTTGTAAAGAAAACCCTGAATCCGAAATGGGATGAAGAGTTCAGTTTTTGGGTGGGAGATCTTCAACCTAAAGAGAAGCTCATTGTGTATGTGATGGATGGTGATAATGGCAAGTTTCTTGGAGGATTGGAGATTTCGTTGTCGAAGGTCTTGGAAACCGATAATTTGTCCCTCGGAACTTCTTGGTATGAGCTGAAGCCGAAGAGGAAGTCATCAAAGAATAGAGTACGTGGTAATAGGTCTACCTCATTGATTTTTGTTACATTTGATGCGCAGTTTTTGTTAAATCTCCATGTTCAATCTAATGTGCAATTATCTTTATGTCGAAGTGTTAGGATGATAATTTACTTCGCTAGTTGGAATTAGATACTCGTGTGCGTGTGTTATGTTACATGTAAATGCTGCAATCAAATTTCTATTTCCACTATTTGGTTAGCAACATGATACTTGTGAAATGTATTGTATGTCCATTTCGTAAAAGAAAATTGGAAAGGTGCAATTCCATGAAATAGTATAAGAAATTGAAAACTAATGCGATGTTGTAGCTAGTACTGTCCAACTCACTAATTGTAAATGATTTTACAATTTCATATAAGCAAACACTTGATTTGAGATGAGAATACATTTCTTGGAACAAAAAGGTACGAAATCTAACAACTTTTACATCTAACCAAACACTAGTAGGATTTAGCTGGTGTAGCAGATGGTCTTCCTACAACAAAGTGCAGATTTTGAAAAGACAGACTTAGAGATAATTTTTCTGCAAAAAAATGTTGTGTGCAACATCTTTTTATACAATATTTGTTGCATTCGAAATTTCAACATATTAAACAAACCTGTGTAAGCTTGTTTATAGAGTGGATTTGGATAAACTGTTTTGTGCTTACATTCGTGTGGGTTAGTTATTTTAAGTACATGGCTTACTCTAATCTAAAAGCTAATACTTTTAAAAGTTTTGTTGTTATCAAATTTTAATGATGTAGTATAAATATTGAGACCGAACCATTTGAACTCTAGAAGTATCTGGCATGAAGTTTGAAATTGTCCAATCTAGTATTTTGACATATGAAGTTGAGATGTGGCTTCTGCTTGTTCAACTTTCCAGCAAAATTTTACACTTTGTGTTAGCTAGGAGTGGTTCATTTATGAGTTTAGAGACAATCACATGGTATTAATATCTAAGATTCTAACTAAAGTTTAGAATGGTTTTTACATTGACTTCATCAGGTTGCACAACTCTAAAGTTTTCATTTTCTTGAAAACATCCAAAGTTCTTTCGAGCCTGACGTCCTTAAAGTATATAGAGCTTCTACATTGTTTGATCACGATTCTAAGTTCTTATTCTCATGTCTCTTTTATATATTCTTATAACTTTATAATAGTAACCCCTCATTCAGTCAACATGACATAAGTTCATATTCTGCATACCTTTTTATTTACCTGCATGGTATATGATTCTGTGGAAGCTTTAGACCCTACCTCGCAAGCCTCGTCTCTTAGCTATCTTTTATTGAGTTGTATGTTTTGAAGTTCTTATCAGCTCTGTAGTTTTGACAGTCCTTATAAGGTGTGCCTTTGTTGCTTTTATTACTTTTTACATTTTCTTATTCCATCACTAATCCCATGAATCATAATATATCTTGTTTTAATTCTTCAATATTCTCTGTGATATATAGCCAACATGATATTGAAAGTATTATCATATAACAGTAATTTTGACAATAGCCACAGCATGCAGAATTGTATTATTCATACATATTATGTTCCTCAAACTTTATGAAGAAATTTGAGTAGGTAACACATAGGTTTTCTCGTTTCTCCAAAATTAATTGCACCTTTCCATTTGATCTCATTTTCTTATATATGGCCTTCTTTGGCAGGAGAAATTTGTCTAAGCATATCATTGTTACATGGTAATTCTTTTCAAACAGTAGCAAGTTATTCTAGTACCTCTGCAGATGAGCTTACATTAAATTTGGATAAATCTTCTGAACGTATGGAAGGAACTTTTTCCTCATTCTCCACTATCAGTGAACAGTCATCTACATTCTCGGAGGTTGAAGGTAATAAACCTGATAATGAAGAAAAGTCAACTCCAGCTATCGGCCACGTACGCCAAATTTTAATTGGAACTAGGCCTTCATCGGCTACTATTAACGACATTGATGTATCAAAAGAATTAATTGATAACACATTAGCAAATACTGAATCTTGTGAGAAGCAAAGTAATATCGAATGCTCAAATGTGTCATTTGATGAATTGGTAAAAGTCATGGAATCAAAAGGGCAAGCAGGTGAAATGCCTAAGAACTTACCCGGTGGAGTGCTTGTTGACAAATGCTATGCAATTTCTCCAGGGCAAATGAACTCTCTTCTCTTTTCACCCACTTCAGAGTTTTGTCAAAAACTTCCAGAGCTCCAGGGGACTACCAATGTGCAAATTGAGGCTTGGGGACATAAAATTGAAGGAGAAAGTTTGAAAAGAATGATTACCTACATAAAGGCTGCAACAAAAATGGTTAAGGCAATGAAAGCTACAGAGGAGCAGATATATTTGAAAGCTGATGGAAAATCATATGCAGTTTTAGCCAGTGTGAGCACTCCTGATGCTCCTTTTGGTAGCTATTTTAAGACAGAGATCCTCTACTGTATGACGCCGGGACCTGAACTGCCATCAGAAGATTCATCATGTCATCTGATAATTTCCTGGCGCATGAATTTTCTTCAAAGTACAATGATGAAGAGTATGATTGAAAATGGAGCAAAGCAAGGCCTTACAGAAAGTTTCATCTTGATCACTGACAAGCTCTCGCAATATGCTAAACCAGTTGACTTGGAAAGCACTGGTGCCAACAAAGAGCAAATATTAGCTTCATTGCAGACTGAGGAGGAGTCACCTTGGAAGCTGTCATTTCAAACATTTGGAGATGTCAGTTTCGTTTTCTTTACTATCATAGTACTGTATATTTTTATACACATCATTGTAGCCAAAACTAGTCTGGGGCTCGAGTTTTTTGGCCTAGATTTGCCTGACTCATTTGGGGAAATTGTGGCATGCGGCCTTTTAATTTTCCAAGGACAACATGTTTGGAACAAAATAGGACGCTTCATCCATGCCAGGAAGCAAGGAGGTAAAATATTTGCTTGGAAAATTGTCGTCTATTTCTTTCTACTTGTGTACATCATAGCTTCAGTTTTAAAGTCACTATCTATTTGGAATACTGAGACAAGCTTCATTCCTATTTCATGCCCATATGATGAAGAATGCATTGGTTATAGTGTAATTTTCCTACAACACAAGATTAGTTTTAAAAATGAAATGCCTAATTCTTTTTGCAGCTTTCTGGATCCCAGTTATTTAACATCCACTGACACAAGCAATACACTTTTGATTCAAATGTAAAATTTATTTATTTTAATTAGTTCAGGTCAACCTTTATTTATGCTTTCCATTAAAGTGATATTTTATGAATACTAGTTCCAAGCTCAGTTGTTGCATGTGATATGTTTCCTTTCTCAATGAATCAGATTAACTTGATCCTTACAACATTCATAAACTTTTTGGATTTACACTGGTTAGGTTTGGAATAGGGTATTAGATCCATATCTGATTTGAAAACATAGTCGGTTAGAAGCATAGTAGCATGGACATGAACATGGACCTGGGATAGGAAAATCGTCAAAAAATAAGACGCATCGACACGTCAATAGTGAAATTAGAATAAACACCCGCACATAAAATACACAAACACACGTAATCATATATTGTAATAACATAAACAAACACACGTAATCATATATTGTAATAACAATTATGACAATAAATAAAGTTTATAAACATGCATATATACACATGTTTACGCATAAAAGTGTCTAAATTATTATTTTAAAAATATAATATATACAATAATTCATGTATGACAATTCTTGGACCTGTGATACCTTTTTCATGACTTTTGAAAAATGTTAAGACATATTTAAACTTTAAAGTTAATTCTGTACGAGTCAACATTTTCTAGCATTTTCCACTATAGTCCTTCGTGTGTAAATGAAAATAAGCAGATATACACATGTTATACACACACATATTTATAATTACAAGTATGATAATAAAGAGAGAGTTCATATACATGCACATATACACATGCTCAGGCATTCAAGGGTCTATATTATTATTCATAATAATACAAAACATATAACCATATGTTTATGTCAATTTTGTGCCTAAAATACATTTTGTTATGACTTGGAAAAGGAATGTGAAATTGCTCTTCAGTTTTATAAAAAAACGGTAGAGATATCTAAATGTAATTCTGTATGAGCCCATACCTCGTAGCATTTTCCACTATCATCCTTGATTTACAAACGGAAATAAACAAAATCTATCAAATATGTGATATTGATAAAGAAGTTATGCGAAGCGTAAGATATATATCCAAGAAGTGTATGCTAGCTTTTTAAATTAAAATATATATTATATAATTGAGGACACATTTGCATAATTGTATGCCCATATCTAAGGAGTGCCCAAAGAAGTCTCATTGTGCCGGTGTGGATGTTGGAATGTCGCATGGTTACATGACAAAAGTACCCATGCTATGTAAACCAGAAGTTTTCATCTCATTATATGCTCATGAATTAATCTGTTTGCAGCTGATTTGAACATGACATGTTCATCCAAACATTACGATTAATTCCCGTATCTGATTGAGTAAAACTGACATAATAACTAAACTTGGCCCTTATTAATATCAAACCCATCTATCCTACATTTTCTACTCAATCAAAACACACCATCTGCAGATCTGCTTTTTCAAGTATAGATGATTGTGATCTTCTGAAGCATGTGTCAGGTCTATATATTTTCACATTCATGAGGTTCATGGAGTAACATCTATTTCTTGTTCACTATATGTTAACTTACCCTTGATCTGACATGCAATTTACTCAGGATTATAAATGGATGACCTTTTGACAATTATTACATACAGTGGGGGATATCTCTGTTAATAAACCTGGAAAATCCCTTTAACAAATGTCAGTCTGTGAATAATCGAAATTGTATACCAAAAGATTGTAAGAAAAAAAATATATAATTATTCTCTTGGACTCGTTGATGCTTATAGATTATTTCATATAACTGTACACGTGTTAATGATATGTTTATAACAGGCAAGGACCATGGAGTCAAAGCACAAGGGGATGGTTGGGTGTTAACTGTAGCCTTGATTGAGGGAAGTAACATACCAACAAGAGGTCAATCAGCGTCCTCTTCTCCATATGTAGTTTTTACCTGCAACAGTAAAACAAAAACCAGCTCAATCAAGTTCCAAACAGCAAATCCTCAGTGGAATGGTGATCTTCTACGCATATTTTTATACTACTTTCATTTGATTTTAGCTTTTAGGATAAAAATAGTTATTTGATTTTCCTATTTAAAGTGCAGAAGTATTTGAATTTGATGCCACATGTGATCCTCCATCAAGGATGGAAGTGACAGTTTATGATTTTGATGGGCCTTTTGATGAAGCAATTCCTCTTGGTTATTCTGAAGTCAACTTTGTGAAATCCAATTTATCAGACCTTGCCAACGTGTGGATTCCTCTTCAAGGAAAGTGTATACAAGCAAGCAAATGTGAGTTGCATTTAAGGATATTTTTGGATAACACGCGAGGGAATGAAGTGGTCATAGAGTATCTTACAAAGATGGGAAGAGAAGTGGGGAAGAAGGTAAGAAAGTGTAGCACCAAACCTACACATGCTTTGTGCTTTATCATGCTCTCCTGGAAATTAGTTACATGAACTTGTCTTTAAAATTTTCATGTCAACTGATTGTAGATAAACCTGCGGTCACCTCAACAAAATGCAGCATTTCAGAAACTATTTGAGCTCCCACCAGAAGAATTTCTCATCAGTGACTATACTTGTTACTTAAAGCGTAAAATGCCTTTGCAGGTAATTTCTTAAACATTACTTTTCTTTTGCTGTTTTCTTGTGGCATGAGAAAATTTGACAACCCTGAAGTTATGAAATAGGCCCATCTTCATTGGCAATATATCATTCCTGATTTATCTATTCTCTGGAACCAAACAAATTAAAAGAAATTCATAGTTGGAAACCTATAGCTTATTTACTAAATGCGTAAATTTATATAATCATTCATAGTCACCTTGCCATTTTGGTTAATTAACCAAGATGAATTAGCTGTAGTGACATTTGCCTTTCATCTAAATTTTAATTCAATCTCTGATAATTTTTAACATATTCACATCATATTTAAGGATCATGACAAATACTGTATCATTGTCTCTTTTTCAGGGTCGCCTCTTTCTATCTCCAAGAATTATCGGTTTTCATGCGAATCTGTTTGGTCACAGGACTAAGTTTTTCTTTCTGTGGGAAGACATTGAAGATATTCAACATGTGGCACCATCTTTTGCATCTGGTTGCAGTCCCTCTCTGATGATCATTCTCTGCAAGGGTAGAGGGGAAGAAGCTAGGCATGGAGCAAAGGCTGTAGATAGGAAAGGCAGATTAAAGTTCCGCTTTCAGACATTTGTTTACTTCAATGGTGCTTATAGGTAATAATTCATTTTTTTCTTTTTTTTAATGCTTTCTTCTTCCTGTTTTATGACCAAAGATCATATCTCGGTCTTGAGTTTTAAAGTTCACTATTCTTGCTTAATAGGACTATCAAGGCTTTATGGAAGGCAAGGATGTTGAGCCCTGAACAAAAGATGCAAATTGTGGAAGAATCTGATATAGGAAGCCTACGAAACGAAGAAAGTGGGTCTTCCTTAGGTGCAGAAAATGCTAACATGTCAGAAATTTTCTCGTCATCACTTCCTGTATCGGTGAGGTTTTCCTCCTCTCTTCTTCCGCTCAACAGTTAGCCAGTCAGACATTTAGGAATTTTAAGATATGGCCACCAAAACATAGCTAATTTACAAAACCTTTTCAGTTGTTTTAAATTACCTAAAGCGACTCAATATCCTCAAGATGACTTGAAAGTATTGACAAATAACACTCAAAAACTGATGGTATTTCAGCCATTTTGAGATTTATATAAAATAAATTAAAGTGTTAAGTATACAAAACATCCCTAAGCTTTTGGGGTTCTTTACCCATAATCACCCTGAAAATCTTTTATCTCACAGAACCCCTGCTGAACTTTGGCTTATCTCATAAAATCCCCTGAATTTAAATCTTTTCTCACCGTATCCCCATCTGTATTTGCATATAGCTAAAATGTGTTTGAGGGAAAAACCCCAAATTTAGCCATTTGTAATTTACAGGCAACATACCCCCCTCACCTCAATCGACGTTTTTTTTTCTCTCAATGAAATTTTAGTAATTTGCAAATTACAGGTGGTTAGGGGGTTTGGGGGTGAGTGCCTGTGAGAAAAGTTTAAAGTTCAGGGGGGTTTTGTGAAGCCCCAAACTTCAGGGGGTTATGCGAGATGAAAAAATCAGGGGGTTGTGTGCAAAACCCCCCAAAGTTCAGGGGCGTTTTGTGAAATTAACCTTAAATTATATATTTTGTTGATTTGTATCAAAACACAAACCATAGGACAAAATAATCAAGATTTTAGGGCATCCATGAGAAAAATCCAAACGATTTTTTATTTACGTGTCTTAATTTTGATTCGATCACCAGGCGAAATCATTGATGGAGATATTCGAAGGAGGCTCTTTGGAACATAAACTAATGAAGAGCACAGGTTTCTTGGACTACTTACCAGCACCGTGGCAAGCCATTGAGGCCCATGTATATCAGCGGCAAGTTAGTTATAGACTTGACAAGAGTGTGATTGGTTATAAAGGGGAAGTGAACTCCACGCAACAAAAATCTTGCTCAGCTAATGGAAACAAATGGGTTCTGGAAGATACAGTGATGCTCAGAGGATTCCTGCTTGCAGACCATTTCAGTGTATGGATTTTTTCATCTTATTTCAGTCAATATACCAACTTGATTTCAGCTAATTGGTTATCATTAATTTATTAGAGCCTTGAGAACTCTGCATACATATCATAATGAAGCCCATTTCTATACCCAAGCACAAAAGCCTTGTATATGATATTTGTCACAACTGAATGATTTTCTAGTAGTATAGTGAAGTATAAGGATATTCAAGGATAAATGAGGAGTACTGATGAAATAGTAACGCGCTTCAGACCCTACTCATTCTCTAAACTATTAAATTGGTCTCTGCTTATCCCCGAACTATTTTCAATCCCACTTTGCCCCCAAAACTATAAAATTTGTCCCTACTTACCCTCAGAACAATGTTTGGTCCCACCTTATCCCCTAAACTATCAGTTTCCTCTCATAAATCCATTTGAATACCCACAAAATAGAAAACAAAATGCGGTAACTAGGTACTAAAAGTGACAGTTAATTAATGATAAGGTGAGACCGAAAATAGTTTAGAGAGTAATATGAGATTGTAGACCATTCAGGGGGTAACCAAGACGACTTTAATAGTTTATGGGCAAGTAGGATCCGAAGCCTAAATAAAAAGAAGTATCAAAATATCATCCTAATTTACAAACTTCAATATGTGTGTGAGAAACTACTATGTTAACTACACAATGGTATCTCTTGGTTTTTCTAGAAAAAAGTTTACTTTTATCCACTCAAATTTCTCCCTGAAACTTTTTTTTTGGGGTGTGTGTTTCCTGCAGCTTCAACTGAAACATCAGGTACAAAGTCTCTCCTTGAAACCGACAACATGCAGCGTTCATGTATTCTTAGGCATTTCTTGGCTGAGGAGCACTAAACATGAGAAGAAGATAACCAAGAACGTGATGTCTCAGACCACACTTCGCCTGACTGAGATGTTTCATGAAGTTGAGAAGGAGCTTGTGCAAGCAAAATAAATAGGAATTTGTTTTTGTTGATATATGTGTTCAATTGTTGGTAAATTCTCATTATTCTCTTTGTTTTAAACAAGTTCAATTACTCCTTTTTTTTTCGGGTGACAAAACAAGTTCAATTACTTGAAGACAGAACATCATGACTTGTATTTTTCTTGAGAAGGTTGTATACATGCCAAACTTTATGCTGTTCATGATTATATATGTTCTAATGCATATGCTTTAATGACTTGTTTATCTTATATGTATGCTGTATGGACATGCTGCCCTTAAGACATGTAGATGCT
>JBAKGM010000001.1:41639453-41680600 GCA_037177215.1 Asparagus racemosus
CACACACACACACACACACACACACACACCTATCTCAATTCTCTATGACATCTTTCTCAACTTTGTTGGGCTCCAGCAATGTGCTCTTGGTATCTAATACAAGGGTAGAGAGCTCTTCTTCTCTCAATATTTATAAGTCTTCACAACTTGGACATGATAATCTTTTTTGAAATACACTAAAATTTCAAGTAATATGCTAACGATAAACTTATTTTAATTATTTTTACTTTTTAATGTTCTACATTCTTGTCTTCTTTTCCGATCTTGCATTTCTTATTTCACCTGCCCGTGTAATCAGATACTTCTTTCTAGGATAATTTATATAATTTTTATGGACATGATATACAAATACCTGTGAAAAACTTGAGAGGAAAATTTAATCATCCTTGCCTTAGTTTTAGAATTTTCGACTTGCTTCATGAACTAGTCTTTACTGATTTATTTACACTATTTCTACAGCATCTTTGTCATTGATTTAGGATCTGTCCATGGTACATTTGTTGCAAACGAGAGACTAACAAAGGACAATCCAGTCGAACTCGAAGTCGGACAATCACTAAAGTTTGCCGCCTCTACTCGAAGTTACATCTTGAGAAAGAACACAGCCGCTCTTTTCCCCACTCCTTCACTTCCATCAGAACTCAATCTCCCTTCTCCTCCCGACCCGTCTGATGAAGATGCTGTTGTTGCCTATAACACAATACTTAATCGTTATGGCGTTACAAAATCAGAAAATAATAAAATTGAAAGACCTACCAAGAAGCGTAAAAGGATAAGAGTGGCCTTTAAAGATCAAGTAGGTGGGAGTTTGGTTGAAGTTGTCGGTATCTCAGATGGAGCAGATATTGAAACTGAACCGGGTCCAATAGGGGTAAAGGAAGGAAGTCTTGTTGGTAAATACGAGTCTCTTATACAAACTACTGTAATACCAAAAGGGAAGGAGCAAGTATTGCCTAAAGAAGATAGTGTTTCGCCTAAAGGGGTTACTGATAAGCTACAACAGGTGTTCAAAAAGGTTAAAAATAATCCTAAAGGTGGGATTTATGATGATCTTTATGGTGATTCATTTAAGGTTGGTTCTTCTTGGGCAAAGACATTGGAGGGAAAAGCAGACAAAGGTCTTGATTCAGGTACGGAGAAGGCTGATGCTAGTATTCTGGATGATAGCGACGATCTATTTGGTTGATTTTGGATGATGTATGAAGATTATGAGTTTTTTCCCGAGATGGACCAAATTTTTGGGATGTATGGTTGTGTAAAAGCCATGAGAGGACATCTGCCTTGAGCCGCTTACGATTCTTTTTGTGGAATGATCTGCAAGTAGAGTACTCTTTGGGATTTGTGAACCTGGACCTTCATATTGTTCAGTGTATGAAATATTTACTTGGAAACACATTGGCGATGAGAGCATCATGTCAGCAAACCATGTTATGCTATTATCATTGAATTTGATCATCCTCTTGAGTTAAACTTATGCATCAATTAGAGTTTTGGTCCATTTTCGCATGCGTAAGAAGCAATTTGATCTTGCTGATTACCCTATAGTGAACGTAACTCTGGTAATATGCAAGTCTTTGCATGTCAGAGGAGTTCTGTATTGTGCTTGTGATTTCAGCAGGAGTTTAGAACAGTAAGTACCCTTCAACTTGTTGCGGTTTCTAAATTTATTGTTCGATCATACGATTAAATGTATCAATGGATATAACCATCATTCGCCAAGCTTTTTAGGACTATCCGTCTATCCGTTGAGTGTAGGATTAAGTGTTTTATGCTAATTTTTGAGGTACCGAGGGAGTACTCATTTTTATGATTTTTTTCCCTTCTTTTTACAGTGATCGATGGATGATGAAGATATTTTGTGTTTTGTTGTAGAGGGGTTCGTAGTCATTTGCATCTGCTCTGTTGGATTTTTATTTTTTTTATTTTTTATTTTTTATTTTTTATTTTCATTTTTTGTCACCAGGGAACTGCAATATGAAGAAGACCTGTTTGTCAAATGCAAACTAATTACTTTTATGTTTCCAGAATTTTAACCAAATAAGATTGTGGCGTTTCCAAACAAGCACACAACTGAATCATAAATAAAATGAAAAAAAAAGCAGCAACAGATCTTTTGGCTTAGAATATAGAGGTTTGTTTAGTCTTTTTCTCAATTAAAATGAAAATAATAACGTCTTTATTTATTTCATGTTTTTAATAATATTGCCTAGGCACAAATATAAGATGAAGGTATATAAACCTTTAGTTTCTTTGCATATTTCTTATGGGATACTTATAATGTTGAGGGCGTATCAAAGAATTTGTAATAAAAGCTGAAATATATGTTCCGTATCGGTTATGTTGGATCTATGTAAATTATTTAGCAAGCAAACTTGTGTAAGCGTCATGATATAAGTTTTACTCGCTCAAAACATATCCAGTAAACCTCGTAAAATTATCCTCCAACTTATTTGTTAGGGGGTCCCCAAAAAAAAAAAAAAAAAAAAAAGAAAGCGATTGGAAACTTCTTTAAAATTGATATATCATGAGAATATTTGCATTATACAGTAATAGAGATAATAAAACACTTGTGTACACATATAGCCGATGCTCACCAAAGGGCAGTATATTTAGCCGACTTGATCTTCACTTTCTTGCCAGGTTCAATGTCGTCAAGCACAAGGTCACACCGTACGCTAATCGAAAACGACACGGTATCGACGTCAAAGAACCGGAGCTTCACCGGAACCTGAACGAAAACCTCCAGCGGCACCTCGCCTTTCTTCTTATCCTCCTCTAGCGACTCCTCCAACTCTGTCGATAACTTAACATTCCCCTCCATCATTATTGACATCACTGTCACGTTCTCATGGTCCTGAAAAAAGCTCGGCAGCTTTCCGCTGCAGAGATCTGTGCTCCGGTACACCAGCCTGACGCTTGAGTCCTCACCGTAGGTGATCCCGATTTTCTTGTTTACGTTTTCTGTACGGACGGTGATGTTGAGCTGGGCGTGGAGCGTGAGGTCGGACGAGACGTTGAAGTCGGCGACGTCAAAGTCGGTGACGGAGTAGGAAGGGACTTTAGGGTCTATGAAAACGAAGGCAGCAGCGAGAACGGCGAGAACGATGAAGATGAGGAGGAAGAGGCAGCAGCAGCACCAGCACAGGCAGCCGCAGCAGCCTTTTTTGCGTCCGCCAGAGCGAGTTTTGTAACGGGGGGCGGAAGCGTGGTAGGGAGGCTGCCGGAGGCCGGCCTCGCCGCCGAGCTCGGCGAGAACCGCGTAGCGGGTATTTGGATCTTCTTTCTTGCCCATGCAGTTCTGGTGGGGAGAGAGAGGGAGGATTTGTGGGTATTTGTTGTGGGTACTGGGGATTTTTGAAGGGGTATCCGTTGAGAAAAAACAATGGAGGGTATTAAAAGTAGATTGGTTTGGAGGGAAGGGAGAACTTTTAGAGTGGTTAATTTTGGAGGGCAGGCTTGTTTTATTGTTGGTATAGATAGATTAGCGGTGTAGGATTTCATGACAAATTGGGAAAATTGGCACGAGGTAAGTTAGTTAGGAGATGAAATTGCTATTAAAACATTTAAAGGAGCATAAATAGCTACAAGATCATAGTAATAAGGGGTGTATATGCAATTAATGATAACATTAACTATAAATGGAAGTTCTTCATGATTTCCTGAAGGACTCTGGTCTCAAAACAAATATGAGTTAGGATCAGTGTGTATGATAACACAGAATTTGACTGGGGAGGAGGAAAAAAAAAAAGAATTTATGGTTAATTTTGTGACTTGCTGTCCCTTAAGACTCATTGTTGCAAAGAGATCCCTGGATAAAAAATTTCAGCCATTTTTGCCCTTGGCGATATTTTGGCAGTTATTGCCCCAGGGTGAAATATAGTGAGTCTATATCAGGGTTAAATAGTTTTTTTATTGTTAAAGTTTAAGCCAAGGAGTCTATCTGCAGCGGTGAAACTATAGGGGTAGTAAGTTCAAAACCGCGATACCACACAGGGGGTCTATGAGCAACTAACCATGAATTTATCGCAAATTGAAAAACTCCCATACTAACACAACGTTGTAACCTGAAAAACACAGCAAAAACTTGAGACAGAATGAGTGGACGTGAAATTACAGCAAATAACAAAAGACGACAACTAAGTAACATTTCATTAATGAACACTTTCAGAGTTTTTGCTTTCAGCAAACGAGAAACAATAAGGAAGTTGCCAAGGTGCATATTATTCTATGTCATCTAAAAACGCAGAGAGTCTCTAGAAAACATACCATCCAAAATACAGAAAACCAACCATTGCTTGAGTAGATAGTAGATTTCCTCATAATGCCGCAGCTGTATCAGCCTCATCTTGCTTCATCGAATAGAAAAGATCCAAGACATCTGCATGATTTTTAACAGAACCTGGGGATAAAGAAAACAAATCATGCGCAATTTGATGCCTCCCCTCCTTGAATAATGCTTCAAATACACGAAGGAACACTGATGTCGATGGGAATTCATTAGTCGTCATCGCCTTCAGAAATATCATAGCATCATCAGCACTCCCTGACTTTGAAACATATCCAACAAAAGGATCTATATAAGGAGGAAATCCATTGCTTTTCATCAACCCAAGAAGGCTTGAAGCTTCTTTAACTTTTCCATGAGTCACTAATCTCTCAATCAGAAACTTGTATGTAGTGTGCCAAGGTTTCACATTTCTCTTGGTAACCATCTCTTTAAGGACCTTCAATGCATGTTCATCACTTTTCTTCTGGCAAAGTTCATGTATCAATACTTCGAAAGCACATCCAACAGTATCACCGCCTTTTCTTTCCACCATCTTCTTTAAACAAGCTAATGCCTTATCAAAATTACCCGTGATAGAACTCTTTTTAACCAAAGATGACCATATGTTCAAATCCAAGGTCTTACCTGATTTTTCCAAAGTATCGGCATATTCTAAAGCTTCATCCAGCTTTTTGGCATCACAGAGTCCAACAACAACATTTCCATATACATTAGCATCTGCCACAAATCCTCCTTCTTCCATCGCCTTCAATATTTTATCACACTCCCCTAGTCTCCCAACACTCCTCAGTGATTTCAGAACACCATCAAAGGTAGATCCTTTGATGACATTTCCAGCACTAATATAAGCTTGAACGACATTGGATACAAGACTCAAGTTCAAGTCTTTAGACACCAAGACCTTTTTAAGCAAGAACAAGAAATCTTGTAGTTGAGGATTTTCTGATCTGCCCATTGCAAAACCGTACAATTCTACAGCTTGAGAGATCATTCTTCGCTTGATGAACCTATCGAGAACTTTAACAAAAGTTTCATTTTCCATTTCAAACCCAGAGTTCTTCATCCTTTGAAGAATCTCCCAGAACTTATCGATACAATCTTCACGCCCCAAAACCCTAGCCATCGCATTAGAAACTCTGGCATCCATTTCAAAAGATGGGTTCTCTTCAACCCATTGGAAAAATATCAAAGCCTTCTTCGGGTAAGCACTAAGCTGACCCAACACAGAAACAACCAAGTCCGACGATAAATCAATGCCTAAATCTTGTAATTTCTTAAGAACCACTTCACTTTCCTCCTCTTTTTCTTTCAACAACATTTTGCAAATTCGTGAAGCTAGAATCTGAGGTGACTTCATGTAATACAATTCCTCAAGCCGTTTCAAATCTTTCTCCATCTTCTCATTCTTAAACATCTCCGAAACTTTCAAGTAAGCTCCTTTCTCGATTCGATACCCTTTCTCCTCCATAATTTTAATCAAACCCCAGAATTCACTGGTTTCCCCCTTCTTCGCAGAGATTTCAAGCATCAAATTGAAAGATTTCGACCTTATCAATCGATTCTCCTTCACTTCTCTCTCCAAAACCCAATCAAAAAACCTCTTTGCTTTCTCAGGACTCTCTTCCAGATTCCTAAGCACCGAATGCACAGTTTCATGATCCAAATCAGCCTTCACCTCGTCGAGACTATCGGATTTTGAGAAGATCTCGGTCAAAAGGACCGCATTTTGACCTCTGTTCTGATCCAGCGCAGGATCAGAAGAGAAATGGCGCGATCTAGAGTTCAATGAAGGGGAAAAATTAGGGTTTGGGAGCTGTGAGGATCTCACCTGAAGATTGGGAGCTCGGAGAGTTGAGATCGGGGATGAGAGACGATGGAGGCTGCGATTGAAGAGAAGCCTCCATGCGCTCTTCATGATTGTTGTGCCCTTGAGATCTAGGGTTAGGGTTTCTTAGGGTTTAAGAGAGGGTGGTGAGAATTTTTTTTTTTAAGGGTTTTAGCGCCATTCGAAGCTCGGCGGCGGAGGTAATGATGTTAGTTTGTTCACTGAGTAAATTACAACGAACCCCCTCGTCTGCATCCACCTTATCAAATAACCCCCTCAAGTTTAACAAGCGCCACTTCAGAAACAAGCTTTAACGAAATCGTTAAATTTGTAATGAAGTTTTATTCTTTAGACAACTGGACCGATGTTTACACTTGTATCTCCAAATGCGCAGTCTATTGTAAAACTATTAAGCATCTTTTTTTTTTGACATTTAAATACCTCGTTGTTTTTAGAAGTAGAGTATTACTATATTCTATTATTAAAATGTCGTATATTATCGTTAAACATTGGGAGTATCCCCTTGAAAATTTGCATATGACTAGCACTCGATGAAAATGGGATAATTTCCATGTTGTCGTTTCCACCATTTAACTAATAGAATGTAGTAATGTGCATATTTAAAAATAGAATAATTAGTTTGAAACCCGCTTCAGATTTAACAATTTATTAAGAAACCTCATAACATTAATTTTTCGCGGCAACACCCCTTACTGGCTGCTATTAAAGAATTGTTAAAATCTATTTATACTCCAATACGGTATTTGAATGTCAAAAAAAAAAAAAAAAAAAAAAAAAGCCTTTAGGCATATAAATCCATGGAAACTTTAAGGTATCTAGATGCTATTTAGCAATTTTTGTTAAACATGTTAGATTAGAGAGTTTGCTGATATAGCTAGAATAAAGATGAAAGAGATTTCTTGTAATTTATCCTTTTGTTTTTATATTTTCGACAGACTAAAAAAGTACACAGATACACCAACATTTCAAGAGGTGTTGTAATCTTCTAAAACAAAAGAGGTTTATGCAAAGATTACCCTTATTAAAGTACAGATCACATCGGATTCCTTACTTAACCCGAAACCCGACCCGACCCGTCACCTTGGCCTATATAAGCCGAAGCGTCTTTTTAATTTCTCTCTGTTCTCTCTCGGGAAATTTCTAAGGCTTTGCTTGCTAAACTAATAAAGGAAAAGGTATTATGGTTTCTTCTCTCTCTTTCTTTTAATCTTTTAGATATATAATTTGATGCTTTAACCCTAATTTTAATATTCGCTCCTTATAATTAGTGGTAACAGAGCTATCTCCTAATCTTTGTTTTGACCTTTTCGTGAGCAATTAGCATTTTTTTTAAAAATCTAGTTTGTTGTCCTTAAATGTTTTCTAGGGTTTTATCTGTTGCTTGATTGGGTCATTTGGGCTCTGAGTTCTTTGATAGGCTTCTTGCTTTGTTGCTCGCTTGGTGCCCAAGGCACAATTTTTATGCGAATTTGTAACCTTGTTCGTGGAATTTGGACAGATGACATGGATTTTGTGGTTATTGCATAATTCCTTTGTTTTATCTATGAATGCTTCTTTTCAATTGAATTCCATAAAATTAGAGGAGGAGGAAGATCAGAGCGGGTAAACTTGGAAATCTAAAATATCTTCTTGTCACATGACACTATCATGTGAACATCATTTCTATTGTAAGCTTATGTTGAATAACTTAGCAGGAGTAGTTCAGGGTTTTCTTGAAAAACAAGGTATAAACAAAGGTATTTATTAACCCTTTTATTAGAAAGAAAGAAAGATTTAGTGTTTGGAGTTGGTTGCTTCATTTAAGTAATAATAGATTTAGCATGATTATTTAATGATGATTATAACATATATTTTAGATGTGTTTCTATAGATGAATGTTTATGAATTTTAATGAAAAGTTTAAACATAAGTTGTGTTTAACTAGCTGAAGATATCTTCTTAGAGTTTATATTTCTTCTTGTCTATCAAGAGAATGTAGACTGCTGCTGTGAAAATTTTAAACATATTTTGATAGATGAATGTTTACAGATGTATTTCGATAGATGAAGGCTTTTTTAACCCTTTTATTTACTTTTATTTATTTAGGTATTTATTTTAGTGAATTTCAAGTATATTAAGGTTAACTAATAAAGTTGTAAGATTATTATTTTAAAACAAGGATTTAGTATTTAGAGTTGGTTGATACATTTACATAATAATAGATTTAGCATGATTTTTTAATGTTTGATTATACCAAGGTTTAGATGTATTTCGATTGATGAATGTTTATAGATTTTAATGAGAATTTGAAACATATTAAGTGCTTGATTTCTTTTTTATGCTAAATAAATCCACTTTGGAGAAAGGGAGGGAGGTATTATTTGATTCTAATAGTACTGATATGTAACTGTTTATTCTCTTGCAGTTTTCTCTTTCAAATTCAATATGATACCTAAATTGATTGCAAGTTCTCCCACCTTACCGTCTTTTTGCCCTCAAGGTATGTTGACACGTGATGCCTCGTTTATTGACCTTTTTATTGACTTAGTTTAGGGAAAGGCGAAAACAACCAAGAGTCCACCTCTCGGTTAATGTTGTTATGTTGTATTAGTTTCTCTGCTTGTTGCTAAATTTAGTTTTGGTATATGTAGTGCAATCATTTCACATTCTTGATTTGTTACTCTAAAAGGTTGTACACTGAAGTGTTATTCAGACTAGTAGATAATAGCCAATATAAGAGCAAAAGCTTTCAGGTTAATTATACCGTTTTATTATGAGATCCAATTGCAGTGGGTAACCAGCTTTTCTATAACCTAATTCTAACCTTTCTGTGGTTTAAATTAACAAGGATGTTTATATAGTTTGTAAACGTAGGGATGAAATTTGATGATTCTCAAAATCAGACAAAGATAAAGAATTTGAAATTCTTTACCTGCTTCTTATGTATCATTGAGGGCTGTTTGGTTGACAAGAAATGATTTTACATCCGTAAGTGCTGCAACCAAATTTCTATTTTCAATGTTTGGTTTGCAACATGGTTGTTGTAGATGGTATTTAGATTTACATTTTGTAGAAAAAACTTGTAGCATTTGTGCAGCCAATTTGGCCGCAACAAATGTTGCAAGTCCTTGAATTAACTAAAACAACCTAAAAACTACCGCCACGTCATCAAATTGGTGAAAGTTAACTAAAATATATAGATATTATTACATTTGAAGAGAAACAAACACATAATTTACGATGGAAATGTACTTCCTACAACAAAATATGTAAATCTGACAGATTTTGTGAATAACGAAACATTAGATTTGTATTTGGAATTGCATCTACCATGATAAAAGTGCAAATATCCAGACAACTGATTTGAGGTTAATTTCCTGCCACAAATACTGCGTGCAACATTTGCTGCATGCAACATTTGCTGCAAGTACAATTGCAGTGTACCAAACACCTTCTAATATTCCTTTCTTTTCCTCCAATCTCCATGCACCAAAGTATTCAAACACACATGGCACACTATTATCTAGAAAATACAAACGGTTTGGAAGTAATTTATCCGCCAGTCAGACTACTTAGTTAATGGTGTGATCTATTTTAAATATTGAAATATGTTGGTCAAAGTTCATTCTTCCTCTTTTGATATATTAAAATATAGGCATCATTTCCTCCTCCGTTAAGATATTATGTCATTTTCTCTGTAAAACTAAAATGTGAATCTCATAGCTGTGAGTCTCTATTCCTAAAAGTTACGGTGCCCTTTGGTCTTTCTCCTAATATAGATAAGTAGTTGTCATCCATTTTCTCTGTTCCCCTTTAAATTTCAAGAAAATGTGGCTATTATTATTTTCTCCAAACTTTTTCTGGCTGTCGCCAAATCTTCATCATTGGAGACTAGAATTCAGAAGAGAGAGTTATTTAAGGGCATAATGGTCATCATTAGATGCAGAATGCAGAATTAGAAATTTATTGATATATCATCTGATTGTTGCATTGGAACTCTGGTGGATGGTTCACAAATTTTGTACATAGAAAATTGTGTTGTATATAGCAGAAACTCATGGTTGAACAAATTTGTCTAGTGAAATAGTAGACTGAATTTGTGGGTAAACTTACACCCAATGGCAAACAAGATTCAACATTGCTGTAAGGGGTAACCATAGATTGTCATAACTTCTCCGAGACTGCTTGTACATCCACTCAGCTCAGAGTTACATGCAGTTAGATTACTAGAAATCCAGCTTTCTACATAGTTTATGTAACTACCTAGTGTTCTTAAACTAACTCACCATAATTAAGAATTTCTTATTATTAAAAGAGTTGTATTGTTCTGTTCACCTTTTAAGTCACTGCCAACAGAGCAAAATGAACTTTATTTTGTAGTTCAATTCAACTACTAAAATGCTTGAACTAAGTAGAGGTTACCAGCTTCTTGCAGCACTCTTATCTTGGAGAAGATGCTACATCTTTAATTTGTTAAAAAGATATAGAAGGATCTATGACATCTATATGATAGAGATGTAGCGCTTGCTCACAACATCTTTATGTTCCATTTCACGTCTCTTTCTTCAGCGAGGGAACTACTCGTAGAGTTGCTCGTTATAGGCTTCTGTATCAGGCGCCTCCATTTCTTTCGTATCGTCTCAAGTAGGAAATTTACACAACTCATTGAAGTAGCATTGAGTTATCAAATTTGTATTGATCCATTCATCTTGCCCATTAAATCAAATATACGCCTAACTACAGTTAGATTAAACTCTTTTATTCACGGAGTTTCATATAGACTGGAGTTTTACCTAACAACTAAAGTTCTTTGTCAAGCGTTACCTGATAATGCCTCAGGGCTTCGATGTACAGGGATTCCTAGTTTTGAATGTGTTATAAATTTTGTTACCCTGTTTATCTTTCTGCCTAAAAATGCAGGTCTTTACATGAGACCAGCACTTGTTTTTGAATAAATTTTTAGCATGCAGCCTAATACCTAGTGTTCTTAAACTAGCTCGGAGCGTTTATATATTTACTTTCTTATCTTTTAGACTTTAACAAATAAGCCAAATTCGTTAAATTGTCTGATTCGGTGAGTGCAGGACATGCAAAAATTAGGCAAGATAAGAGGCTCCAATCTAGTAATTCTTTCCTGCCAATGCGAAATACTCTTTCTAAACGTTTCAAAGGTGTTCGGATTTCTCATACACAGCGACAGCCGCATAAGGCAGGGATATGTGCTGCTTCCCTGGTATGTGTTGTAAAACATTCGTCATTCAATATGAAAGGGAAAAGCTTTGCAATAGTTTACTTCATGCACTTTTGAAGTCCACAAAACTAGTGGAAAGGCTCAAAATATTGAAACGACTTAATACTGTGTGATTAAAACTATGTGCAATTGTGAGAACAAAGGTGCTATACTTCGAGCAGAATGATGCAGTTATAGGCTCAAAGTCCTGGATAAAGCTCAAGCTTTCAACCTGTTACTACAGTTTTGAGAGATTGTAGTTGATTATAAATTGAAAAGCTACAGCAGAATGTTTACATATTGAGAATTAATCTGTAAAAATATGCAATACGACTGTATTTTGTACCAGAATATGACTGTTATGATCGGGGAAACTATGTAGCCTGGCCCTGAACTACCCTAGTTTCGTATGCATGTCTAAAAAATTTACAGTTAGTTATATGTATTTAGGAATGTATTTATTTATGATTAGTATTGAAATAAAGCAACGAGACATGAAAAACTGGTATGTCCAAGGATATTTAGTGATCAGACGAGCTCTAGTTTCAAATTCAGTAGACTGGAAATTTCTAATTGGACTACTGCTTCACTTTTTACATTGATACAGATTATAAATCTTTTGTTGAAATTATCAAATATTAGTTAATATAGCTTGATTCTAAAACCTTAAACTCTTCTTATTTCCATGCATTTAATAGATACATTAGCGTCTCCATCTTATAAATAACCTGATATTAGAGAGTATCTGAACCGTCAACCAACTCTGATCCTGATCAGTGTTTTACAGCACACATATTTAATATACTGTATATTAGAACACGAAAACCTGATTGGTATGGTACTGAGGTCAAAGCCTCACAAACTCTGAGGGCAGTATAAGTATGCCTATATTCATATGTGCAACCTTCAATAGAATTCTTCAGTTAATGCTTTACCTCATGCATGTCACTTACCAATCCCTATACCTATAACTTCTGCAGAATGCAACTTGCGCAGCTGAGCAAACCCAAACCGTGAAGCGTGAATCATCAAAAATTACAATTTCTCCCTTTCAAGGTAAAAATCTCATTTGCTTTCCTCTAAACCTTTACCTTTGTAACCAAAACATATGTATATTTGGCACATACTTAACCATATAAAAAGAAAACATTTATATTATTTTCGGTTTCAGGCACGCATACTCCAAAGCTCGATGATGGAGGTAACGGATCCCCTCCAATGGACCGTGGCGGCGGCGGTGGAGGCGGTGGTGGAGGCGGCTCCGAATCTTCCGGCGGGTTCTTCTTGTTCGGTTTTCTTTTGTTTCTGAGCTACCTCAGAGACCAGGATGAGGAGTTGGCTTATAGAAATCAAAGATAAATGATCCATTCATTACCTTTGTATACTTTCTTCCTATTTCACTGTTCTGTTGTTTTAGAATCGAGAATGTAAAACTGGTATCTTGCTTATACAGAGTAAAGTGTAGAGGTTAGTAGTCTTATAGGCTTTGCTTTATACTTCTTTGTTTTGTTAAAAGTTCATCTTGATCCATGCATCAGTTACTCGTTATGAAAAGTGTTGATGTTTGATCAGGTTTATGTAATCGTTACATACACAAACATGGGGAGGGAGCACAATTTAATTATTGCATTCCTGGCAAAAATAGAGTGCCATTTTGGTGCTTCAAGTTTTGTAATACCTAGTTTTTCTTTTTAAAAAATATACGTGTGTACAGAATAGTCAGGGGAAAGCTTTAGTCACGCTAACCAATGATTCTCACTGGATAAAGTCGCATCAAATTTGAAGAATACAAAATTCAAAATAAAGTATGGGTAAGAAAAACTAAATAGGTAAATAGATCTTTCAGCTAAAAAGTTAAAAGTTTCACTACGAGGAAATCTTGATTTAAATACTATGATATCAAAAAAAATAAATAAATAAATAAATAAAATTATCCGTAATGGAGGTGAAACTGCCTTCGATTGCTTACCGTATTTGAAACTTTTACACCCAACATGGAGGCAAAAGCCTCCTTGGATTGTTTCAACGAAAGATGAAGATAAATTATGCAAAAAGCTAAAAGGCACGAAAAATATTTTAGAGGTAGCGAATCTTAACCTTCTCTGCATTACTTTTTTACATCCAGGCAGAAATCGTATGAACAAGCACAATACCTTTTTCTGATCATCAGAATTTGTATTACCAAAATTAAGAAACATGACATAAACACTGACTTGAATGATACAAAATCGAGGTCTTATAATACAGATCTTTGCGCTAAGCTGAAGATAAGTGCAAAATTATGACCCGTCTAAATCTCGAACCACCATCGAAACACTTTGGCAGAGCCTTACTATCATTGATCTTCCACTCTCAAGGCTCTCCACAACACCCATAATTTCATCTGAGATTTTTGAGGGAACCTTAGGTTCTGCTTCTAAGATCCTGATCTGGAGATCGGACGGCTTGGAGGGATATGTCGCACTGTTAATTCAAATATTAGATCATTTGAACATATAGGTAGAGTATTGTTCGTAATCAAAAGAAGTTTAGCTCACCAGTTCAAGGAGGTTAACTCAAGACTAAGCGTTATCTTCCGACCACTCCTGAAGCCCAGGAAAGAGAGTTGCAGATCAAGTTGGCCTGCTGGAATAGCGGAGACAGCAAAGAAGTGAGTTGAAATATACTTGGACTTTTACGAGTCTACACAAAGATACTGTCTTCTTTTCACAGATATGGTAACTAAGACAAATTTGACCCTACTTTCGGATTTCAAACTAAGCCCGAAGTTTGAGACAGGCTCTTCCCAGACTGAATGAATAGATTTGCTTTGACCAATTACTTTTGACAACGAAGCATGCGTTCAAATTCCCACTTAGCGGATCCTATACCTATGTTATTGGTAAAATCTGGCAAGAAATATATGTTCACTTTGCGACCATAGTACGAGCAACCTCAATTCGAGATAGCATAGTTGTAGCAGGTTCTGATGTCAGTTGGGAATGATCCAGCTAACGATTTTCCAAGTCACATGCAGATCTGATAGACTAGTTTGCTTTATATTTTGGAAGTGCTATGATTTCATTTACTATAGCGAAAAGAATATCAGCGATCAAGCCCTTATTGCAGCTGAGCTCTATATGAAACTGCATACTGTAACTTCTGGAAGCGAGAGAAGAAAAAGAATGGACCAAAGGTAGACAAAACTTACAGGATCGCAAATGAAAGGTTGAGGATATTAGGTTCCACAATTGCAGCCGCGAGACTAATACTTCCTCAAGCACATCAAGTAGAGTGCCCAAAAGGAGATTTGTTTCCTGTATAACAGAAAGCTCAGATAAGACTGCAGCTTCCTAAAGCACAGCTGGAAGTTAAATAAAAAAGAAAACAGTAGCTATCTATCAAGCTTCAAAGTTCAAAATCTATTGAGACTTAACCAGATAATACACTTTCTAAGCTAGAGACTCCTACATTGCCAAGTAAGCATAATATCTATGTTCTCTAAAATTTAAACTCTTGTTCATACTAGCCATTTGTATAAAGAGAACTCTACTAATTTTGTCAACTCGATGTTTACATGACAGAATGTGTTTACAGAGAGGATTAATATATAAATACTGTGCGCTCAAAATTCTTAGCTGAAAGTAGAGAATAGTAAAGGTTGAAGAACTTTACCAGTATCTCTTGGGAGAGTTGTTTCGAATTAGCAACTGCGTGGTCCCCATTGGCTTTCAAAATAAATTCAAAAGCTAAGCATGCACTCATATTCGGGAAATTCTGGATATGACCAACATTTATTAGAAGATATGAATATACCCCATTCTACACTCATATTTATGAACAAAGTAATAAGTTCAAAATTCAAAGCAAACTCCAAACACTGAGTTTCTTAACCTTTTCAATGCTGGCATTGTTCAAAAGGTTATTGGCAACTATACTTGAAACTTCTCTGCTATATATTCTGAACCTGTTTACTCCATGGGCAGAAAATTTTAGTAGGCAACAATAGAGAATTCTGTCAATTTAAAATCTGAGACTAGAAAAGGTTTGCAGAGCGTGGGCACCTTTGAAGGAGTACATTACAATAGTTGAGAACGATGTCATATTGGTCATTCTCTTTAACTACGTCACTCAATTTCCACAGCTACCATGGAACAAAGTTGTGTCAGCTACATAACATTTTAAAAAATAATAATTATGGTAATAATAAAAGGAAATGTCAAGCCAAACCTTCAAATCTTGTTGAATTAACCTACAACAATTTTTCATCTCTATATGGTCATTCACTACTTTAATAATTCCATCACAACTTGGATTCCCTTTTATCTTGCAAGATGATTCAAACCCTTTCATCATGTGCTTCACATTTTGCTCTAGCATTTCAAGTTCTTGTTTCAGTGATGGCACTCGATCGCACTCCACCTAGAATAAGCAAGCGGAAGTCCTTAGTCGAAATAGTAATTATAATTCCTTGGGAACAATGCCCAAAAGCAAGAATGCATTTAGCACAAATAATCAACTAGTTGAAATTTTTACACTGATGTGCACTATAGGCAGTGGATTTTACAACTAAAATCCAATTTCCTTTCACCAAGATATAGGTAGTGCATCATATTCGAACATATATACTTGCATGTAAATCTTAGGAAAACAATGAAAAAAGGCATGGGAAAGAGTTACTCTATACGAAGAACATTGTAGTTAATCATTAGCTACCGTACTATACCAACGTTTTCCTCTTCTGTTAGAGGAAAAAAATCCAAATTTTTTAGGACATTAGGTGGCTTGCTTCTAATGATCCACTGCAAAAGGCTTGGAGAAGTTTCAAGTTGTGTAGAATCATGAAACAACCTTATCTCCTTTGTTAGGTGAAATAACTTTTGCTTTTAGTGTTCTTCCAACTCCTGCTTTTAGTGTTCTTCCAACTCCCATGCAGCCAAACATGTCCTGAGCTAGCTAAGAACATAAATGCTACATGAACTATTTTCCTACTTGTATGTAAGTTAATAACGATTTATTGTTGATTATAACCCATAATTTTGATCATTTTTGGCCAAACCACTTGTTCGTTATCTTGCATAGAAATATTGATGTGAGCTCCCAAATTCTTGATTTCTCATGGACTATAACCCACAGTGTTGGTCGTTTTAGGCCAAATTACTTCTTGCTGTCGTGCATACAAATACGTATACGACCTCCAAATTTTATGATTTCCCGTGGACTATAACCCAAAATGTTGGTCATTTTTGGCCTAATCACTTCTTGCTTTCCAGCATAAAAATATTCATGCCAACTACCCAAAATTTTGATCTTTTTTTGCCAATACATTTCTGACTTTCTCACATGGGAAATTTTATGTGAGCTCTGAAAATTACGATTTTTCGTGGGCTATAACTCACATTTTTGGTTGTTTTTGGCCAAACCACATCTTGCTTTCAGGCATAGAAATATTTATGAGAGCTTCGAAAATTCACGATTTCTTGTGGACTAAGTCACAAGTTTGGTCGTTTTTGGCCAAATTATGATTTCTCTTTAATTATAACCACAAATTTGGGTCATTTTTGGCCAAATCATTTCTTATTTTCCCGCATAGAGATATTTATACTAGCTTCCAAATTGACAATTTTTCGTGGACTATAATCTATAAATTTTGTCATTATTGGCCAAATAATGATTTCTCATGGACTATAACACATAAATTTGGTCAGCTTTTGGCCAATCGCTTCTTGCTTTCCCACATAGAAATATATATGAGAGCTTTGAAAATCAAGGTTTCTTGTGGGCTATAATCACAATTTAAGTCATTTTTGGCCAAATTACTTCATGCTTTATTGCATACAAGTAGTTACAACCTGCCATATTTACGATTTTTCGTGGACTATATAACCCACAATTTTGATTTTTTTACCAAATCACTGCTTGTTTTCACGAATAGAACTATTTTGTGAACTCCCAAAATCATGATTTCTCGTAAACTATAACCCACAATTTTGGGCGTTTTGACCAAATCATTTCGTGCTTTCTTGTCTAGAAACATTGATGTGATCTCCCAAATTCTTGATTTCTCATGTACTATAACCCATAATTTTAGTCGGTTTAGGCCAATTACTTCTTGCTTTCTTCCATACAAATATTTATACAACCTCCCAATTTTATGATTTTTCATGGACTGCAACCCACAATTTTGGTCGTTTTTGCCAAAATTACTACTTGATTTCCTATATAGAAATATTTATGTGAGCTCCAAAATTCACGATTTCTCATTGACTATAACCCACAATATTGGTTGTTTTTGTCCAAAACACTTCTTGTTTTCTAGCATAGAAATATTTATACGACCTCTCAAACTAACGATTTCTCGTGGACTGTAACTCACAATTTTGGACGTTTTTGGGCAAATCACTTCTTGCTTTTCCGTGAAAAAATATTTACGAGCTTCAAAAATCAAGATTTCTCATGGACTATAATTCACAATTTTGGTTGTTTTTTGCCAAATCACTATTTCCCATGGACTACAACTCACGGTCAAGTAAATTTTGGTCAAATCATTTCTTGCTTTCCCTGGTAGAAATAGAAGTATTTGAGCAAGCTCCCAAATTCACTATATCTAGTGGACTATAACCCAAAATTTTGGTTGTTTTGCCCAAATAACTTCTTGCATTCCGCGTAGAAATATTTATGTGATATATTTATGCAAGCACCAAAATCACAATTTCTCGTGAACTATAACCTATAACACTTTTAGTCAAATCACTTCTTGCTTTCCCACGTAAAAATATTTAAATGGGCTTCAAAAATCACGATTTTCACAGAATGTGACTCACAATTTTGGTCATTTTTTGCCAAATCATTTCTTGTTTTCCCACATAGAAATATTTATGCGAACTCCCAAATTCATGAAATTTCGTGAAATATAACTTACTATTTTGGCCATTTATGGCCAAATCACGATTTTTCATAGACTACGACTCAGTTTTAGTCTATTTTTTAGCAAATCACTTCTTTCTTTCCCGCATATAAAAATGTCTATGTGCTACGAAATTCACGATTTCTCGTCGACTAAAACCCACAATTTTAGTTGATTTTGGCGAAAACATTTCTTGATTTTTCGCATAAAAATATTTATGCGACCTTCCAAAATCACGATTTCTCATGGACTAAAATCCACAATTTTGAACGTTTTTGGCCAAACCGCTTCTTGCTTTTCCGCTTGTAATTATTTATGAGAGCTTAGAAAATCATGATTTCTCGTGGACTATAAGTCATAATTTTGGTCTTTTTTTGCCAAATCACTATTTCTCATGGACTATATCCCAAAATTTTGGTATTTTCATTTCTTTCATTCCCGCATAAAAATATTTGTGTGAACTCCCAAATTCACTATTTTTATGGACCAATAATTTTGGTTAGTTTTTACCAAATCACTTCTTATTTTCTGACATAAAAATATTTAATCAAGGATAAAAATTCATGTTTTCTTGTGAGCTATAACCCACAATTTTGGATATTTTTGGTCAAATTAGTAGAAATATTTATGAGAACCTGAAAATCACAATTTCCTGTGAAGTATAAGTCATAATTTTAGTTGTTTTTGACCAAATCATGATTTCTCGTTGACTATATACCCAATAGGTTGGTTGTTTTTGGCAAAATCATTTATTACTTTTCAGCATAGATATATTTGCATAAACTCCCAAATTTATTATTTCTCATGGATTCTAACTCACGTTTTCCGCCAATTCACTTCTTGCATTTCCGCATAGAAATATTTCTACGAGCTTGCAACTTCACGAATTTTAGTGGATTACAACTCATTATTTTGGTCGTTTTTGATAAAATCACGATTGCTCGTGGACTATAACCCACAAGGTTAGGAGTTTTTAGTGAGATCACTTCTTGGTTTCTTGCATAGAAATATTTATGTGAGCTCCCAAAATCATAATTTTTTGTGGATTATAACCTACAATTGGTTGTATTTGGCCAAATCACATCTTGTTCTATCGCATAGATATATTTATTTATGCAAGCTCCGAAAATGACGATTTCTCGTGGACAATAACCTAGAATTTGGATGTTTTTAATTAAATTACTCATTGCTTTCCCTCATAGAAATATTTAAGCGAGTTTCAAAAATCACGATTTCTTGTAGACTATAACTCAAAATTTTCGTTGTTTTTGGCTAAATCGCAATTTTTCGTGGACTATAACTCACAATATTGGTCGTTTTTTGCCAAATCATTTCTTACTTCCCCACATAGAACTATTTATGTGAGCTTACAAATTAACAATTTCTCGTAAACTGTAGCTTACCATTTTGGCCATTTTTGGTCAAATCACGATTTCTCGTGGACCGTAACCCACAATTTGCTTGTTTTAGCCAAATCACTTCTTGCTTTGCCGCATATAGATATTTATGTGAGCTCACAAATTCACGCATTCTCATGGGCTATATAACCCATAATTTTGGTTGTTTTTGGTCGAATCACTTCTTGCTTTCTCTCATAAAAATATTTTGCGAGCTCCCAAGACCACGATATTTCGTAGACTATGCCCACAATTTTGGTTGCTGTTGGGCATATCATTTCTTGCTTTTTAGAGTAGAAATATTTACGTCTTCAAAAATTACGATTTCTAGTGGACTAAGTCACAATTTTGGTTGTTTTTGGCCAAATCATTATTTCTCATTGACTTATAACCATCGGTCTGGTCGTTTTTGGCCAAATCATTTATTCCTTCCCACATTGAAATATTTGTGCGAACTCCCAAATTCATTATTTCTAGTTGATTATAGTCCACGTTGTTTACCAAATTATTACTTGCATCCCGCATATGCGAGCTTCCAACTTCATGAATACTTGTGGACTATAACTAACTATTTTGATCGTTTTCGATCAAATGATAATTTCTTGTAGATTATAACCTACAATTTTAGCGAAATCACGTCTTGCATTCTTGCATAGAAATATTAATGCGAGCTCCCAAAATCATGATTTCTCATGGATTATAACCCATATTTAATCGTATTTGGCCAAATCACCTTGTTTTCTTGTATAGATATATTTATGCGAGCTTCGAAAACTACAATTTCTCATGGACAATAACCTACAATTTTGGGTGTTAATCAAATCAATTCTTGCTTTCCCGTGTAGAAATATTTAAATGAGCTTGGAAAATCACGATTTCTTGTGGACTATGACTCTAAATTATGGTCGTTTTCGGCTAAATCAGGAGTTTTCCTCGAGTATAACCCACAACATTGGTCCTTTTTTTGCCAAATCTCGCATAGAAATATTTATGCAAACTTCCAAATTCATGATGACTTGTGGCCCATAATTATTATTTTTGTCATTTTCGGCGAAATCACGATTTCTCGTGGACTACAATCACCTACAAATCATTTATCAATTTTTTAGCCAAATCACTTCTTGTTATGCCACATATAAATATTTATATGCAATCCTAGATTCACAAATTCTCGTGTAGACTATAAAATCCATAATTTTTGTTGTTTTTTGCCAAATTACCTCTTGTTTTCTCGTATAGAAATATTTTGCAAGCGCTCATAATCACGATTTCTCGTGAACGATAACCTACAATTTTTATCATTTTAGGCTAAATTACTTCTCCCTTTTCTTGCATACAAATATTAATTCGACCTCCCAAATTTACGATTTTTCATGGGCTACTACCCACAATTTTAGTCGCTTTAAGCAAAAACACTTATTACTTTACCTCATAGAAATATTTACTCCAAAATTAATGATTTCTCGTAATTTCTCGTAGATTGCAACCCAAAATTTTTGTCAATTTTTATCAAATCACTTCTAGCTTTCCCATATATAAATATTTATGTGAACTCCCAAATTCACGATTTCACGTGGACTACAACCTACAATATTTGGTTGATTTTAGCCAAGTCATTTCTTGCTTTCCGGCAAAGAAATATTTGTGCTCGCTTCCAGTTTCACTATTTCTCATAGACTACAACGCATAATTTTGGTAGTTTTTGCCCAAATCACTTCTTGCTATCCTACATAGAAATATTTATTGGTAGCTTCCAAATTCACAATTTCTCATGGACGATAACTCACTATTTTGGTCCTTTTCAGTCAAATCAAGAATTCTCATAGACTATTACCCACAATTTTGGTCATTTTTGGCAAATCATTTCACTTTCTCGCATAGAAATATTTGTGCGAGCTCCGAAATTCACAGTTTTCCATGAACTATAATTAGTAATTTTCGTCATTTTAGCCAAATCACCTCTTGCTTTCTCGAATCGAAACACTTATGCGAGCTTCAAAATTCATGATTTCTTGTGGGCTATAACCAATTTATTTGGTCATTTTTGGTCAAATCACGTTTTTCATGGACTATAACCCACAATTTTGGCTGTTTTCTCACCAAATTATTTCTTGCAATCCCGAATGTAAATATTTATATGGGCTTCCAAATTCACGATTTCTCATGGACTATAACTCATTGTTTTGGTCATTTTCAATCAAGTCACGAGTATTCATGGACTATAACGCACAACTTCGATCATTTTTTGGTTAAATCACTTTTTACTTGCTTGCATAGAAATATTTATGCAAGCTTTCAAAATCACGACTTCTTGTGGATAATAACCCACAATTTGGGTCATATTAGGCCAAATCTCTTCTTGTTTTCTGACATTGATATATTTATAAGAGCTGCGCAAATCAAGATTTCTCATGGACTATAACCTACAATTTTGGACGTTGTTTATCAACTCACTTCTTGCTTTCCCGTGTAAAAATATTTAAGCGAGTTTCAAAAATCACGATTTCTCGTGGCCTATAACTCTAAATTATGGTTGTTTTCGGCCAAATCACGAGTTTTCATTAACTATAACCCACAATATTGCTCTTTTTTTAGCCAAATCATTTCGCTTTCTCGCATAGAATTATTTAGGCAAACTTCCAAATTCATGATGACTTGTGGACTATAACATACTATTTTAGTCCTTTTCGGTGAAATCACGATTTCTTACGGACTACAACCTCTAAGTTTTTTATCAATTTTTTTGGCCATATCACTTATTGCTATCCCGCGTATAAATATTTATGCAGTCCCAAATTCACAAATTCTCGTGAACTGTAACCCATATATTTTGTTGCTATTGGACAAATCACCTCTTGCTTTCTTGCAAAGAAATATTTTACGAACTCCTAAAATCACGATTTCTTGTGAACAATAATCCCCAATTTTGGTTGTTCTCGACCAAATCCCTTCTTGCTTTCTTGCATAGAAATATTGATTGATTTCTCGTGAAAAATAACCTACAATTTGTATCATGTCAGGCCAAATTACTTCTCGCTTTCTTGCATACAAATATCAATTAGACCTCCCGAATTTACGATTTTTCGTGGGCTACTACCTATAATTTTGGTCACTCTTGGCCAAATCACTTATGTTTTTCACACATAGAATATACATGTGACCTTCCAATTTCATGATTTCTCGTAATTTCTCATAGACTACAACCCACAATTTGTCTGTTTTTAGCCCAATCACTTCTTGTTTTCTAGCATATTTATATTTATGCAAGCTCTCAAATTCACGATTTCTCATGAACTACAACCCACAAATTTTGGTTGATTTTTGGCCAAATCATTTCTCGCTTTCTTACATAGAAATATTTGTGCGAGCTCTAAATTCACTATTTCTCATCGACTATAACTCATAATTTTGCGTTGGCCAAATCACTTCTTGCTATCCCACATAGAAATATTTGTGCTGCCTTCCAAATTCACAATGTCTCATGGACTGTAACTCACTATTTTGGTCGTTTTCAATCAAATCAAGAATTCTCATGACTATTACTCACAATTTTTGTCATTTTGGCAAATCATTTCTTGCTTTCTCGCATAGAAATATTTGTGCTAGCTCCCAAATTCACTATTCTTCATGGACTATAACCAATAGCTTTAATCGTTTCTGCCAAATCACTTCTTGCTTTCTGACACAAAAATATTTACGCGAGCTTCAAAATTTACGATTTCTCATGAGCTACAATCAACTTGTTTTGTCGTTTTCGGTCAAATCATGATTTCTCGTGGACTAATAATTTTGGTCGTTTTTAGCAAAATCACTTGCGTTCCTGCACAAGAACATTTATGCGAGCTTCCAAATTCATGATTTCTCGTGGACTATAACTTACTGTTTTGGTCATTTTTTATCAAGTCACGATTTCTCATGGACCATAACCCACAATTTTAGTTATTTTCAGCGAAATCATTTCTTGCTTTCTTGCATAGAAATATTTCTGTGAGCTCCCAAAATTACAATTTCTCGCGGTAATAGCCCACAATTTTGGTCTCATTTGGTCAAATCATTTCTTCCTTTCTCGCATAGATATATTATGTGAGCTCCGAAAATCACGGTTTATCATGGACAATAACATATAATTTTGGACATTTTAAAACAAATAACTTCTTGCCAGCATAAAAATATTTAAGCAAGCTTTGAAAATCAGGATTTCTCATGGACTACATCTCAATTTTGGTTGTTTTCGACCAAATCACTTTTTTGTGGACTATAACCCACAATACTGTTCATTTTTTGTCAAATTATTTCTTATTTTCCACATAGAAATATTTATGTGAGCTTTAATATTCACGATTTCTCGTAGAATATAACTTAGTATTTTGGTCGTTTTAAGTCAAGTCACGATTTCTCATGGACAACAAACCAAAATTTTGTTCTATTTTGGCCAAATCACTTCTTGTCCCACATAGAAATATTAATGCAAGATCCCAAATTCACAAATTCTCAGGGACTATATTTAACACAATTTTATTTTTTTGCCAAATCACCTCTTCCTTTCGTTCTCGTGACCAATAGCCCATAATTTTGATCATTTTTGGCCAAATCTCTTCTTGCTTCCTTGCATAGAACTATTGATGCGAGCTCCCAAATTTGTAATTCCTCGTGAACTAACCTACAATTTTTGTTGTTTTAGGCCAAATTACTTCTTGCTTTCTTGCATACAAATATTCATTTGACCTCCCACAATTTTGGTCACTTTTGGCAAATCACTAAGTGTTCTCTCGCATAGAAATATTTACGTGAGCTCCCAAATTCACGATTTCTCGTAATTTATAATAGACTACAACCCACAATTTTTCTCAGTTATTTGCTAAATCACATCTTGCTTTCTCGCATATAAATATTTATGCGAGCTTCAAAGATCACGATTTATCGTGGACAATCACTCAACATTTTGTTGTTTTCAGCCAAATCACGATTTTTCTTGGACTAACTCACAATATTGGTCATTTTTTGCCAAATCATTTCTTGCTTTCCCACAGAAATATTTATGCAAGCTTCCAAATTAACAATTTTTCGTAGATTATAACTTACCATTTTAGTTTTGTTCGGTCAAATCACAATTTCCCGTGGAGAACAAGCTCATTTTGTCTGTTTTTAGCCAAATTATTTCTTGCTTTCCCGCATATAAATATTTTTGCGAGTTCCCAAATTCATGAATTCTCATGGACTATAACCAATAATTTTGGTTATTTTTGGCCAAATCACTTTGTGCTTTCTCGCGAAAAAAATACTTTGCGAGCTCCCAAAACCACGATTTTTTGTGAATTATAACCCACAATTTTGGCCATTTTGGGCAAATCATTTCTTGCTTTTCAGCGTAAAAATATTTACTAGGACTTTGAAAATCACATATTCTCTTGGACTATAAGTCACAGATTTAGTTGTTTTTGGAATAGTGATTTCTCAGTGATAACCCACAATCTGCTCGTTTTTGGCAAATAATTTATTACCTTTCCGCATAGAATTACTTGTGCATACTCCCAAATTCATTATTGCTCGTGGATTAGAGCCCACGTTTTTTGCCAAATCACTTATTGTATTCCCACATATAAATATTTATGCGAGCTTCCAACTTCACGAATTCTTGGGGACTATAAGTCACTGTTTTGATCATATTCGATCAAATCACGATTTCTCATCGACGATAACATATAATTTTAGTCGTTTTTGGGAAAACCACTGCTTGCTTTCTTGCATAGCAATATTTATGCAAGCTCCTAAAACCACGATTTCTCGTGATTATAACCCACAATTTTGGTCGTATTTAGGCAAATCACTTATTATTTTCTCGCATAGATATGTTTATGAGAGCTCCAAAAATCACGATTTCTTGTGGACTACAACGTACGATTTTAAACGTTGTTAATCAAATTACTTCTTGCTTTTCGGTGTAGAAATATTTAAGCGAGCTTCAAAAATCACAATTTCTCGTGGACTATAACTATAAATTTTGGTTGTTTTCAGCTAAATCGCGATTTTTTGTAGACTATAACCCACAATATTGGTCTTTTTTTGCTAAATCATTTCCTGCTTTCTTGCATACAATTATTTATGTAAGCTTCCAAAATCATGATTTCTCTTGGAATATAACTTGCAATTTGGACTTTTTTAGTCAAAACTACTTGCTTTTCCGCATAGAAGTATTTATGAGAGCTTCGAAAATCATGATTTCTCATGGATTATGTCACAATTTTTGTCGTTTTTGGCCAAGTCACTATTTCTCATAAACTATAACCCACAATTTTCATCAGTTTTGACAAATCCTTTTACTTTCTTGCATAGAAATATGTGCGCCCCAAATTCACGATTTTTCGTGGACTATAATCTTGATTTTGGCTAAATCATTTCTTGCTTTCTCGCATAGAACTATTTATGCGAGCTTCCAAAACCATGATTTCTCTTAGACTATAACATACAATTTTAGACGTTTTTAGCGAAAACTATTTCTTGCTTTCCCACGTAGAAATATTTATGAGCTTTGAAAATCATGATTTCTAAAGGACTGTAAGTCACAATTTTGGTCGTTTTTGGCCTAATCACTATTTGTCGTGGACTATAACCCACAATTTTGGTCATTTTTAGCAAATTACTATTTACTTTTTCGTAAAGAAATATTTGTGCGGGCTCCCAAATTCACTTTTTTCATAGACTATAATCGATAATTTTGGTTATTGGCCAAATCACTCCTTGCTCTATGACATAGAAATATTTATGCGAGCTTCAAAATTCATGATTTCTCATGGGCTATAATCAACAAAATTGGTCGTTTTCGCCAAATCATGATTTCTCGTGGGCTATATCCCCACAATTTTGGTTGTTTTTTCACCAAAACATTTCTTGCTTTCCCGCATAGGAATATTTATACGAGCTTTTAAATTCACGATTTCTTATGAACTTTAACGCACTATTTTAGTCATTTTCGATCAAGTCATGATTTCCCATGGACTATAACCTACAATTTTCGTCGTTTTGGCAAAATTACTTCTTCCTCTCGTGCATAGAAATATTTTTGCAAGCTCCTAATATCATGATTTCGCGCGGATTATAACCTACAATTTGGTCGTATCTGGTTAAAGCATTTCTTGCTTTCTCGTATAGATATATTCATGTGAATTCTGAATATCACGATTTCTCGTCGATTACAACCTACAATTTTTTGAATATTTTTAAACAAATCAGTTCTTGCTTTGCAACGCTGAACTATCGAAGCAAGCATTGAAAATAACGATTTCTCATGGACTATATCTCAAAATTTTCGTTGTTTTCGGCCAAATCACCTTTTTTTGTGGATTATAACCCAGAACATTGGTCTTTTTTGCCAAATCATTTCTTACTTTCTGCATAGAAATATTTCTGCGAGCTTCTAAAGTCACGATTTCTCGTGAACTATACCTTCCTATTTTGGTCCTTTTCGGTCAAATCACGATTTCCCATGGACAAGCAGCCACAATTTTAATCTATTTTTGGCCAAATCACTTCTTCATGTCTCACATAGAATTATTTATGTAAGATCCCAAATTCGCAAACACTCTGGACTACATAACCCACAATTTGTAATGTTTTTGGCCAAATCACCTCTTGCTTTCTCGCATAGAAATATTTTACGAGCTCCTAAATTCAAGATTTCTCGTGAAGAATAACCCACAATTTTGGTCATTTTTGGCAAATTCCTTCTTGCTACCTCGCATAGAAATTTGATGTGATCTCCCAAATTCTTAATTTCTCATGAACGATAACTACAAACATTGTAATTTTAGGTCAAATCGATTCTTGCTTTCTTGCATACAAATATTAATTCGACCTCCCAAATTTATGATTTTTTATGGGCTACTACCATTTTGATTGCTTTTGGAAAATCACTATAGTTCTCTCGCATAAAAATATTTACAAGCTCCCAAATCCACGATTTCTCATAATTTCTAGTAGACTACAATCCACAATTTGTCTGTTTTTTGCCAAATCACTTGCTTTCATGCATATAAATATCGATGCGAGTTCCTATATGCACGATTTCTTATGGACTATAATCACAATTTTGGTTAATTTTAGTCGAATCATTTCTTGTCCGAATCATTTCTTCCTTTCTCACATAGAACTTTATGCACCCATCAAAAAGCACAATTTCTCTTGGACTATAACCTACAACTTTGAACATTTTTGGCCAAATCATTTATTGTTTTCCCGCGTAGAAATATGTATGAGAGCTTCGAAAATCATGGTTTCTCCTAGACTACAAGTCACAATTTTGTCGTTTTGGCCAAATCACTCTTTCTTGTGGACTATAACATATAATTTTGGTCATTCTTGCCAAATCACTTCTTACTTTCCAGTATAGAAGTATTTGAGTGAGCTCCTAAATTCTCTATTTTTATGGACTATAACCAATAACTTTGATCGTTTTGGCAAAACCACCTCTCGCTTTCTCGCATAGAAATATTTATGCAAGCTTCAAATTTCATGATCTTTCATGGGCTATAACCAACTCATTTGGTCACTTCGGTCAAATAATGATTTCTCATAGATTGTAACTCATAATTTAGGTTGTTTTTGGCCAAATCACTTCCTACTATCCCGCATTGAAACATTTATGCGAGCGTCCAAATTCACAATTTCTCATGGACTATAACTCATTATTTTGGTCGTATTCGATCAAATCAAGAATTCTGATGGACTATTACCCACAATTTTGGTTATTTTTGGCGAATCATTTCTTGTCCGCATAGAAATATTCGTGTGAGCTCCCAAATTCACTATTTTTCATGGACTATAACCAATAATTTTAATCGTTTTTGGGAAAATCGCCTCTTACTTTCTTGCATAGAAATATTTATGCGAGCTTCTAAATTCATGATTTCTGTTGGGCTATAACCAACTTATTTGGTCTTTTTCGGTCAAATCATGAGTTCTCGTAGACAATAACCCACAATTATGGTTGTTTTCACGCCAAACCATTTCTTGCTTTCCCGAATAGAAATATTAATACGAGCTTCCATATTCACGATTTCTCATGAACTATAACTCATTGTTTTGGTCATTTTCGATCAAGTCACGATTTCTCATGTACTATAACCCACAATTTCAGTCATTTTTGACAAAATCACTTCTTGGTTTCTTGCATGGAAATTTTTATGTGAGCTCCTAAAATCACGATTTCTCGTGGATTATAACCCACAATTTTGGTCGTATTAGGTCAAATCTCTTCTTATTATCTCGCATAGATATATTTATGAGAGCTGCGAAAATCACGATGTCTTGTGGACTATAACTTACACATTTGGACGTTAATCAAATAACTTCTTGCTTTCCTGCTTAGAAATATTTAAGCGCATTTTGAAAATCACGATTTCTCGTGGATTATAACTCCTAATTTTTGTTGTTTTCAGCCAAATTAAGATTTTTCGTGGACTATAACCCACAATATTGATCATTTTTTCGTCAAATCATTCTTGTTTTCTCACATAGAAATATTTATGCGTTCCAAATTAATGGTGTCTTGTGGTCTTTTTCGGTCAAATCATGATTTCTCATGGACCACAACCTACAATTTTCTGTTTTAGCTGAATCACTTCTTGCTATCCCGCATATGAATATTAATGCAATCCCAAATTCTCAAGTTCTCGTGGACTATAACCCACAAATTTTAATATTTTTGACCAAATCACCTCTTGCTCTCTCGCATAGAAATATTATGTGAGCTCCCACAATTTCTCATGAACAATAATAACCCACAGTTTTGGTTATTTTTTGTCAAATCCGTTCTTAATTTCTTTCATAGAAATATTTATGCGAGCTCCCAAATTCTTGATCTCTCGTGAACTACAACCTACACTTTTTATCATTTTAGGCTAAATTACTTCTTGCTTTCTTGCGTACAAATATTAATTTGGCCTCGTAAATTTACCATTTTTCTTGGGCTACTACCTACAATTTTGGTTGTGTTTGGCCAAATCACTTATTTTTCTGCATAGAAATATTTATGTGATCTCCCAAATTCACAATTTCTCATAATTTGTAGGCAACCCACAATTTGTCTGTTTTTGGCCAAAGCACTTCTTGCTTTCCCGTATATAAAATATTGCAAGCTCCTAAATTCACAACTTCCTGTGAACGGTAACCCACATTTTTGGCTGATTTTAGCCAAATTATTTCTTACTTTTTGATATAGAAATATTTGTGCGAGCTTCCAATTTCACTATTTCTCATAGATTATAGCTCATAATTTTGGCAGTTTTTTGCCAAATCACTTCTTCCTATCCAGCATAGAAATATTTATGCACGATTCCAAATTCATGATTTTGCATGGACTGTAACTCACTATTTTGGTCGTTTTCCGTCAAATCATGAATCTTATGGACTATTACCCACAATTTTTGCATGTTTTTGACTAATTCACTTCTTCACTTCTTCCTCTCCGCGTAAAGACATATGCGAGCTCCCAAATTTATGATTTCTCGTAAACAATAACTCAAAGTTTTGATTGTTTTTGACCAAATCATTTCTTGCCTTCTCGCATAGACATATTTATGTGAGCTCCCAAAATCATCATTTCTCATGAACTATAACTCATAATTTTAGACGTTTTTTGTCAAATCACTTCCTGCTTTCCGACGCACAAATATTTATGCGAGTGTCGAAAATTATGAACTTACGATTTGTCGTGGAGTATAACACATATCTTGGTCGCTTTCGATCAAACCATGTGTCCTGGTGGATTATAACCCACATATTTGGTTTTTTTGACCAAATTATTTCTTGCCTTCCCGCATAGAAATATTTGTGCGAGCTCCCACATTCATTATTTCTCATGGATTAACCCCTAATTTTGGTCATTAATAGTCAAATCACTTCTTGCTTTCGCACATAGAAATATTTATGCGAGCTTCAAAATTCACGATTTTTCGTAGGCTATAATCCACTTATTTTGTCGTTTTTGGTCAACTCACGATTTCTCATGGGCTATATAACCCACAATTTTGGTCGTTTTTGACCAAATCACTTCTTGATTTCTTGCATAGAAAAATTTATGTAAGCTCTCAAATTCTTGATTTCTCATGGACTATATTACCCACATTTTGGTTTTTTTGCCAAATCACCACTTTTTTCTGCATAGAATAATTTACGTGAGCTCCCAACATCATGATTCCTCGTGGACTATAATCCACAATTTTGGAAGTTATTGGTCAAACCACTTTGTGCCTTTTCGAAGAAAAATATTTATGCAAATTACCAAATTCTCGATTTCTCGTAGACTATAACCCACAATTTTGATTGCTTTTGGCCAAGTCACAATTTCTCGAGAATTATAAACCACAACTTTAGTCTGTTTTTGGCCAAATCACTTGCTTTCCTACATATAAATATTTATGCAAGCTTTTAAATTCACGATTTCTCGTGGACTATAACCCACAATGTTTGGCGTTTTAGGTCAACTCACTTTTTATTTTCCCGCATAGAAATGTAATCAAATATTTATGCAAGCTTCGAAAATCATGATTTTTCGTGGACTACAACCCATAAATTTGGACTATTTTGGCCAAGTCACGATTTCTCGTGGACTATAACTCACAATTTCTGTCGTTTTTAGCTAAATTTACAATTTTTCATGGACTATAACCTGAATTTTGGTTATTTTGGGCCAAACTACATTTTATTTTCCTTCATAAAAATATTTATGGGAGCTCCCAAACTTCTAAGTTTTCATGGACTATAACCACAATTTTGATCATTTTCGGCCAAATCATGATTTCTTGTGGACTATAACGCACAAAGTTAGTCAATTTTTGTTCAAATCACTTCTTCCTTTCTCACATTGAAATATTTATGTGAGCTCCCAAATTCACGATTTCTCATGGAACCCTCTACGTTGTTTTAAAATGGGTGAGTCATTCCAATAATAGCACTTAAGTTGTACCAAAGTGTAGTATAGTTAGCATTATCCAGCTAAAAACAATATCTAGAAACTTAAACATTCTAGATTTTGTCTTCTCATGTTCAAACAACTATATTCTATTATCTTGGTTCTAATGTAAGCTAGAATTGGAGGCAGAAAATGACAAAAGTAGCATAAAGAGATCAAATAGATCAATCAGAGAGGTAATTTTGTTTGGGCAGTAATCAGAGTAATCAGAACAATTGCAGGAAATCTTAAGGAAAAAAAGGAGCGCAATAAAACCCATTGTGTTATGGACTACTTGAAATGTTTAATAATCTAAATGACAATTTTGGTTAAGATAAGAATACTAACCGTTTGGTTTTCTACAAATGAATCTAACGTCAGTTGCAACAACAACAATTATAGTAACATTGTTTCATTAAAATTGCAAGACTGGTACTAGACTTTCCTCCACTTGTAATTTGAATTTCCCAAAAAACAAAATTAAGTTTTGTCTTTTAGAACCATATAATTAGCATAAAAATGTGGGATGCATGTGATTTGAACCGTGCAACAAAAAGCTTGCAATCTAGCTTACTACAGTCGAGCATTTTTTCCAACTGCAGTCGCGATTTAAATCTCAGGTATACAAAAAATAACAGCAGCATGGGTATGTATACCAATGTACAATAACGTTAAAAGGCCCTTGAAAATACAGGAACAAGATTCTAGCTGTGAAGGATCATGAGAAGAAAAAGGTAAAACTAAGAACTATACTAAAGCAATTTGTAGAATGGGCTTGGTATAACATTCTGGCTTGGAATAACATTCTGTGTGGGAGATGCATCAATCAGAAAGGAAACTTTTAAAGCCTATGAAAAGTGAGTATGGAGTCTAGGGTGTATGTAAAAAAATGCATAGCATCAATTCTCATGCTTATCCTAGATTTGAATCACAAGAATAAAGCCTTGACTCTCACAATTATGATTCTGAAAAAAACATAAGAAAAAGATAAATAAGCCAACAAATTAACATTTTCAAACACTTTCATGAAGTTTATTTAGAGAAGGTGGCAATGTTAACCAGGATGAAAAAATGCGCACGGAGACTCGTATGTATATGATTGTATAGCACTAATTCTCATCCTTATCCTAATTTAAATCAGAAGAATAAAGCCCTCACTCATGGATTCTGAAAAACAGATGAAAGAAATAAAATGAGCCAACAAATCAAACAGTTACATGAAGTTTACTAGAGAAGGTGGCAGCAACTTAATATTAACCAGGATAAAGAAGAGTTTTACGAATGCAAAATTTCCTACACAAAACAAAAACACTAGAACTTCTAAATAGCTTAAAGCATGTATGCACCTGATCTCTCGTATAAGAACTATTATCGCACGGTATTTGACTCTCCCGATGTTGAACAGTTCTTCCGTCAAGAAAGCAAAACTGTGAATAAGTTGATTTTAGTTTGGCACACTCCTGAATTTTCAATTTACATAGCCATCCTTTATTCTGCAACAAAAAGAAGACTGCTTGGGACTAAATCCACTTCAAAATTAAATTTAAAAAAAGCTAATTACTTTAAACACACCGATAAGTCATCTAGCTTCATTTTCTTTAGCTGCAATTTTGCTTTCTGATATACAAGTTTATCCAGTAAGGATCTTGCTTCAGCAACTCTGCATAGAAATAACAGTTAAGTAATTGCTAACTACTTTTACCATAAAAAATCGACCAATTGGCCACAGCTACGACAACAAATGGACATTCAATTTCAAAGGTAACAGTATCACCTTTTCTTGTGGTCATCACCCGAACAATTGAGATTTTTCTGCATTAACGCTAAAATTGCTCATTAATGATATATGCTAATCAAATTATTGCTAAATTTGCTAGTCATCTAGAAGTAACATCATCAAAGACTATCAATAGTAAGGTTAAATATAATCAAAGAGGCATTAGTTGTATAGAGTAATACAAGGCAATGAAAATTCAGCCATTTTGCATACCACAGAAGTATAAAGTCTCTGGTACTTTCTAGCTATTTGCACCTCATCCAGTATATCTTCCAAAATGTCAAGCTTCACACAGAAAAAGAAATAAGAAAGGTACCTGAGTTATCAGTCAAGTAGGCAATATGTTAACAAATATAAGTAATTAGAACTAGATATACTTTAGTCATCTAATACTCTGTAAAACATCAGAAGGTTATAGACTATACTATAGTGATGGAAAAACAATGAAAATATAAATCAGAATACACACACACACATATATCTGTGTGTGTGTGCGCGCGTGTAGAAAGACTAAACCACCAACATATACATACAAATATTTCTACGTTGCTTTGATTTTATCATTTCATGCAATGCCGTTCAAGAGATCTCTAGCCTGTAGCACTGTAGATCCTTTCAAACATCAACTCCATCCAGACTGATTACCAGTTCATTCAGAGCCCATAATACAAATCTAATCTATATAAAATAGCATCTTCATGTCTTTCTAGCTTTCAATGTTAACTACATACTTCGATAAGCTCATCATCACTGTATTGCATATGATGTTGACATTATGTTCCTTAAATTTAATATATCTCCACAAGGTTAGGTGTTTGTACCTTTCAGTACTTGTTACTTCGAATAAGCTCACCATTACTGGACCTTATACAATGTGATATTTATTCCTTAAACCAATTTTGCCTCTTTTATCTTCTCATTTACTATATAACGGTACCATATAATACGTTAAAGTCTACTGCCTATCTTAACCAACTTGTATAATGTAATGAAATAAATACCATACAATTTTCACTATGCAAATCATGTTCTACAGCAAGCACTTTCTGAAAGAAAAAATTGTCTGCAGATGGGCCACTGGTACCAATGTGATGGAAATAACATACCTCTACTGAGCTAAGCTTAGAAATTGAGGAGGAAAAGGGTTGTTTTGTGGCCTCAGATACCTTGGAGAATATCTGCAACATCGATCTGAATGTGAGATCACTCTAACAAAATGGAAAGTTTATTACACTTATTTTAGATGCCTTTAATAATTAGTAGTATATATAAAATGAAGAAACGCATTAAGGATATGATAAAAAACAAGTAAACAGAAAATGTATATATTTGCTTACATCACTCCAATGCTTTCCTGGTCCTTGGCCTTCAATTACCACTGGGCTTCCAATGCACTTGACATCATGTCTGGAAAAAACTCCAGAATTACTACCTTCATCAGGCAAGACTTTCGAAGTCTTTTGAATCCTGCTAACTTCACTGAGATGATCCTCGTCGGTAACAAGCATCTGTTCAATACCTCTTTTCCTCTTGTAGAGCCCAGTTTGAACAGAATGAGATTCTTGTGCAGATTGTGAATCCTGACAGTGGAGGTCCTTATCACGAAGGATGGGATCTAGAGTTGATTTATAGGGAAGTGGCTCCTTTGGACTAATAGAAATTGGCATGTTGCTATCACCATCAGTCTTACTCTTAGGACTTTGTAAGGTCACCTCAGCCAAGAACTGCATATGGAAACCATTTTTTACAAACTAATTAGCATTTACATTAAGGTTGACCGTTAACATAAACACACTAAAAATTAAATGTCACTGATCTCAGAATGAACACATGCACTGCGTATACAAGGAAGGTATACACAAACATGTATGACAATTGGTGAAAGTATATTCAATAACCTGAGTTGAAACATTTACAGATGCTTGCAATTTGCCAGCGCCTTCTAAAGGAGGTTCACTGGTAGAAATTGTGTTTTCTGCAGACAGTTTATCTTCCATATTCACCAAGTGTTTCTGCATCACAGTGCTTTCATCTTGATTCCCAAAGTGATGGTTCCTAGGCCCTTCTGTTTGCCCCTGGAGTTTCTCCAACTCTTGGGGAATTTGCAGTTTACACACTTTGCCGGAATTAGGTCCGCTGAAGGACTTGGAAGACTGTAATTTATTCCTCTCAAGTGAGAAACTCGAATTATTTCTTCCATTAACAACTGGAGACAAATAACCTCCACGGGATGCAGATAGTTTATCTCCAAACATTCCAATAGGAGAGGAAATATTAGCATTTGGAGTATCCAGTATCTTCCTAGATTGCTTGATTGTCATGTGTCTTACAGATGAATCATGTACATCCAATGCAGGGACTCGTTCCGTATGATTGTCCAAACTAAACACATTCTCCTTCCCATTTGTTTCTCGTTGAGACAGCTGACCTGATGATATCCCTTTAGACAATTTAACGGATCCAACAACATCATTTTTCTCTAGGTTTATCAATGCACTTACATTGCTTTTGGTAGGAGATACTGAACAATTCAACTGAATACCAGTACTCTTTGCACTGCCCTTATCACCCTTTGGGCTATCTTTTCTGTTGTTGACATTCATCCCGGCACCATAACCATCATTATTTTTCTCCAGTGTACCTTCAAGCAGATGTGGGGTAGGATCCTTCTCTGACAATCTTAACCTAGAACCACCAATGACTGGGGATTTATGAATTATAGACTTTGGGATCTTAATAGCAGAAATTCTCTCACCGTGTTGTATAAGTTTCATCTTCAAAGAAGATAGAGACTCTTCTTTATCAGGGCTATGCATCAATCTATTTCGGGACAGAATGGAAGGATCAAGAAACAGCTGCTGCCGCTTACTACGAAGAGAGGATACAGACCCTGGAAATGGAGACTCAAGCGGTTGCAAGGCATTTTGGGGGGTATGCATTCCATTTTCAGATAATAATTGCTGCTGATCATTCAAATTCATCAACGTATGAAGTATTGGCATGGAATGAACTGAAGGATCCAAGGAATGTTTGTTTCCACTTACTTGATCTCGAAAAAGTTCCAGGTGAAGCTGACCAGAGGTTAAAGTCAAACTGTTTTGGGATTTTATATAAGAAGGTGAGAGCGTATCACTATTTTGAAGATCTTTAGACCCAGCATTGGACTGAATTTGCTCATAGGCACCCTTAGAGTAGCCATTGGACTTGGGAGAAAGGGTAACCTGCAAGTGCCATTGATCACAGTACTTCAAATAAGTCATCGCAACCAGTGGAAATTATGTTCTGTATCATAAACACATAGCGTCCATGATGTGATTATTACTTACTAAATGTAGGTCATCTATGTGAGAAAACCAAAAAATACGAAAATTGAACAGATACCAGCAAATAAAATAAAAGTAAGATAATGGAGTTAACTGCAGGAGTTTTAAAATAATTGATGAATTAATCAATTACAAAGATTCTTCAAATGTCAATAGTATGTGCAGTGTCACCAAGAGTCGCAAGAAGTGACCAGAAGAAAACATCGAGAAAAAAAGTGGCTCTTATAAGTTATAATTGCTGTAGGCCAAACAAAGTAACAGTGCTTTTCACGTTTGACATAGAAACCCAAACGCCTTTCAGAACATTACCAATAGATATACAACATTCTGAATATACTTTCTGCTTTTCATAGATTTCAAGTGGTGAGAACTAAGCTAAAATTGCCACACTTCTGAAACAAGAACAAAAAGGTAACCTCTACCGGGATAGTAGATTTCATAATGCTACTAGTAGCTGACATGACTGTAAAGTCTCCAATACAATGCCACACTTAAGCGCATAGTAATAACAGAATATGCGAATATCCTTAAGATACAGATAAAACGTTTGAAATATATGATAAAGTTAATTAACTAGAAACCATCACAATTTATTGCAAAATCTGCAGAATGTTATTTAATAAACATGGATTATAGAGTATAGTGACCAAATCAGGACCATCCATACAAAGAAGACCGATAAGAACAATATTCATAATCCATTCACTCAAAATAGGGTCTCTATCTACTTTGAAGATGAAACCAGTTTGAATATGAGCTTGGCTGGACATAAATGTCAATTATAGGCAGTATTATTGATTTCTTGAAGATGATGATAACTAATATTTATAATACCATAATGTGTATTGGGATATCAATCACAGACAGAGGCAGTACTATTGATTTCTTGAAGATGATGATAACTGATATTATAATACCATAACTGATATTCGATTAAGTATGTTAATGTGGTATTATTTGTATGTTAATATGGTATTATTTGCAAAACTTAGCAGTTATTTTCCTTCTTCCTGCCTACTTTACTTTCTTGAGATTGCTCCACCATTTCTATATATTTACAATCATGAAAATTCTTATTTTGCACATATTCTACAGTGTAGTATGTTGTAGGGGATCAAACTCAAACGAAATTCCAACTGTTTCAATGAGCAAAGGCAAGAGAACCACTGCCTGGAATCAGATCAGAAGACCTTCCTGGGCTTTAGTCTATGACCCAATTACCAAATTCTGTGTCTTCTTAGCATCTTATAATTCTGAAATTTCCTTTTCCTTTAATTTCTTCCTTCTTGAATCTTGACTGATGGTTTTTCTATCTTTCAAAGTTAAACATTCAAGCTAAGTTTCAATAAACTAACATGACTTTTGGACTTATAAGAAAACTACCATGAACTTTTATGTCCATGTAACTACAAAGTTCATGGTGGATTTCTGAATAAGGAAGTTCTCCGGGAAAAACCTGGGTAAGCTTTTGGTATTTACATGAAAAAAAAATTATGGTAGATTTTATAACAGACCAAGCCCATGGTAATTTCTTGAAATTAAGCCTATTTAAAATACTTTATTATGACAGGTGAAGAGACAAACAAAATCATAGCAGCTAAAACACTTGAAATCCTTTCTCGTTTTGGACTGTGCAGGAACTAACTCAATTCTAATACATCAAATCTTCAAAAAAAAGCTATTATTCTCCATCAAAATCATCTCATTGCACCATTCACTAGAGACAGCAATATGTGGAGTATGAGTACCTCTGATACAGTCAAGGACCATTTACCCGTCTCAGATCATGTATATACATGGTTTGTTAAGTTTCGTACAAAAATATAGAGCAAAGGAATCCAAAGGTCTAAACAGTGTCTCACCTGGGCTTTTGCATTCAGTGAGGCTTCTGTAGATACACCTGATACCGTGTTATGAGAAGGGGTGACATTTCCATTCTGCTCACTATCAGTGCCCACTGAATGGCCTTCTGGAAGGTCTGAATCAAAACAAGTATCATCAGCTATACCTGTCGGATTCACTCTATGGATATGCATTTCATCCTTTGCAGAGTCTTCTATAACAGCGGGTACGAGATTATCATGCCAGGATTTTCCAGTTCCACTTCCACTAAATGGAGAGTTAGATTGCATATGCTCGTTTGCTGCAGCCAGCAGTGCCTCCAATGTGGGAGACATCTTTCCATAGTGATCATAACTCTCTGGATCTTCCACTACAAGGCTCATGTTACTCGAGTCACCGACACCAGCACTGTCACTCATTTTTCCATCCAAAAACTTGCTTTGAGGGACATCCTGCTTAAATCCCTTGGATATCACAAAGCCACCGAAATTAGTAGGCACGGATTCTCCTGTTGGTGTACTGAAGCTACCCGCAGAGTTGGCTGAACGATCATCTGGTGGAACTACATTCTGGAAATGCAATGAGAATGCAGTGGAATCCAACGTGATATCATGGTTGTTATCCTCTGACATTCCAGCCTCAGAAAGCCGGCCAGATTTAATAAAACTTGTCGACACAGGTCCAAAGAAGTTATCATCTGCAAAGATAAAAATCAAATAGGTCGATAAAGGGATTCTAAGCACCAAATAACCAACACATGTTGAGGCAATGAATATTTAAAAGAAGAAAATAACTTATAACCGCAACCCCCAATAAAAATTGAGACTTTCCTCTGCTTAACCTTTGCATTGATCAGTACGCAACTTACCTAAGTTAATGCAATTAAAAGAAAATAAAGCCAAGTAATCACAACTGAAGATAAAAAGTGGTTTTAATCTATATACCCAAATCAACAATATTTGCAAAAAATATCCCCCAAACTAGAAATTAGGAAAATTCACCCTCCAATTCTACTGAATTGAGTTTAAAATACTCCAGACAAGTTATATTAAGGAGTATTCCTAGGATATTCCTAAATATCTTTTAGTTCATTAGCTGGAAAAAAAACCCTAAAAGTGCTCTAAGAAATGTAAAAAGCCTTTCCAACAATAAAATACCGAAAATTTCCAAAATCCAACATTTATACCATCATTCGACGTCACCGATCCAAAACCGCTCGCAGGCGAAGACGAATCCATGTCCCTAATAAACCTCTCCTGCTCTCCATCATCATCCTCATCCTCATCCTCATCCTCACGCGCTGATCCCCTCGAATCATCGCTACCCAACTGATCACCTCCAAACCCTAGCTCCCCGCTTCCAACATTCCATCCTTCAGATTTCGATTCAGGCGGAGTTTCGAAATCCTCGTCGCGGTCGAAGACATGGACGGCGGTGGTCTCAGCGAAGCTCACGCGGCGAGATCGCTTCCGAGCGATGGTGAACTCGTCGGCATCGCCACCGCCGGCGCTGCCGGGATCGATGGGTTTGGGATCCATGAATGGATGTTAGCGACTTTAGGGGGATTTTAGGGTTAGGGTTTTGGGAGACGTTGGGGATTTTTTTGGGATTTGGAGGGAAAATGCGTTTTCGATTTTTATTTATTTATTTATTTATTTATTTTTAAAAAGAGTCGGAGATACATGTGAAGAGGTTTTAAGGGTGTCCGTCGCGTCCGGGCAACGCGTATCTTTTACAGTTTTACCCCCTACATTTATCTTTTTGCTCTTTTTCTAATGTATGTTTTATGCAATAGTGGTTTCATTTATTTTTACTTTGCAATGTTGTTCCACTCATAATATTACAATATTTTCATTTTAACAATTTTTTTCTTTATAGTAATATTGTAATACTATAATTTTCACAGTTGTATGTCTATTGTAAAGTTAGATAGTAAATCAAATGGTAAAATTTAGAAACATGAGTAGAGATCATATCAGAACCACTACTATAAAAATGGGGTAATCTGCACTATTGATAGGGTAGTCACAAATTTCAAGCTACCCCTCTATCTGCCCGTGAATGATATAGATCATCTCACTTTTTGGGTTGCTCTAATTGAATCTTTACTCAAGGAAAACCCTTTAAGGAATGGGTTGTCAAAAAAATCTCTTTAAGTTTAATAATTTTCTCAAAAACATTAACCATAATTTTAACTACCAAAATTATCCCCTCGTGTAATTTTACACCTATTCACCCATGCAAAAATTGCGATTTTCTTATTTTTTGAAAGTAATGGGAGGTTATCTGATAATCATCCAAAGTTCTGATATTTAGTCTAAGTAAAAAATAGCAAGATGATATGATCATATTCTTTAAAAAATAGTATTATTAGATAGTAAATGTATAATATCACTTCTAACGCACAAGAGACAATTTACTTTTCTATTCTGTACAAGAAGAGTTGTCTTTATTGTTATGGTCCTGAACCCTCGCAGAGGAATATCAACGTAATTAAAGGGATAACACCTCCTCCCCAGGCGACAGTGATGCGCAAATCAAGCGCCCCAGTGAAAACTAGTCGTCCCCTCTTCGTGGCCGACACGAAAGGCGGCACTAGTCGTCCCCTCTTCGTGGCCGACACGAAAGGCGG
>JBAKGM010000001.1:41687715-41707021 GCA_037177215.1 Asparagus racemosus
CCCCCCCCCAAAAAAAAAAAAAAAAAAAAAACTGACCAAAAGGTAATTTGTCAATGGTGTTCTCTGACCTTTATGGGGCATAAGCTCTAACAAAATAGTGTTTAGAGTGTCAGTGGCTGATATCCTCATAGTACAGATGGTATATCTGCAGTTAACATTTTATTTTTATTTCGGCGTACAACAAGTATAAACATTCAAAGTAATATACATTTAAGGCTGAGTTTTCAAGGACAAATTAATTTTTTAGGACGCCATGCTTCATAATTTTGAAATGGCATTGATAACTTAAAACATATATTGATCTGATTTATGATATTAAGTTTTCTGAATAATGCTCGCTGGTTTCTGTTTACAGTTTGGCCCTCGGAGGAGCCTTCTTTCACACGCAAATGAGCCTCTGGTTTTTGAGGTTCAACTCTTGAAGGTTCTCTGAGTCCAATGCGTATAAATTTTTTTTTTTTTCCTTCCTCTTTTTCTTTCTTTCTTTTTTACCCCCGAATAAACCCTCTCTAAAAGAGTTGTAAATTTATGCACATAATTCTTATGGCGTTGGAAATTCAAAGGTGTTTGAATTAAAGGTTTGTCGAGAATACCAAACCGAGAAGTCATATTTTAGGAAGTTAAACAGGAATTAATATTGGTGACTCGAAGCTACATAGAATGATTATAAATCTAAGCTAAGAAGATAACCCATACAAAATTTACCGTGCAACATCAGACATTCCACCAAAACGTCATATTTTACGTCGTGCAAACAGCACTAAAGTTCCAAAACCTAACAAAATTAAAATTCAATGTTAAGTCCATGTATACGACCATAACTACTTCTTGCCATCAACACCGAGTAACAATTTTATCATAAAACGCCACTGCAGTGGGTGATCTGAACCTTACATTTAGATCGTCCCTCATGGTACGAGGCGTTCTGATAGGATCGGTAGCCATCAATACCTACCCCATGCCAAAACTTTGATCCGAAAAAACAAAAATAACATCTAACTTCTAAATTAACATATAAGATCCTAGATAGTCAAAGGCACAACTATTCTCTTTTCGCACTCTGGCCTCCTCTTCAGGTGTAGAATCACTAACCACCCCAAGAAACCCCCCTCAACCCTTCAACCGTCAGGCAAGTTCCTGTCCGCAACAGTCTGGCACGTGACATCCATCACCGATGTCGAATCCAAGTAGTATGCCGCGCAAACGATGGCAAGTAACGCATCTCCCTCCATCCCCTCTATGAACTCCTCCTGCTCCGCTTTTGACTCTTTGCACAGCTTCCAACACTGGATGATTTTCGAGAGGGCCGGAGCGTCCACGTCGCGGAGGTGGACGACGTTGGAGTCAGAGCGGGCGGATTCGAGTAGTTGGCGGATTGTTCTCGATTCTTCTACTGCGATTGATTTTTCGATGGAGAATTGTTCGCCGTCGCTGCTTTGGAGGATGATCATGTTCTTAGTTGCAGGGGTTGAGGCTTCTTGATTGGAAGTAGACATGTCTATGTTTTTTTTTTTGGTTGAAGGTTGTTGATGAAAATACTCAAGTTAAACCTCTCTAAGAAGAAGAATTGATACTCCCCCCAAGATTATGTGTACATGTTATTACTATATGTATATTTTTGAATAGGATTTGTGATTTAGGATTACAATTTGTTTTTTGTGGCAACAAGGACGAGATACGCTCATGATAAAGGGAATATCAAATTTAAATTAAATAGTAGTAGTTTCTAATCTAAAGCGATTCTATGCCAGGAAGAGTGCTGATATAATTACATTCATTATTTTTTTTTTTATAGAAATATGTATGCCCATGCTATTAATTGAATTGCAGAAAGAGTTTGGATTAAAACGAGACAATAACTCCAAGAGATTATTAACCTTATGAAACAATGCATGAGATATGATGAGGATTTCGGTTGGAATTTAAATCGTAGCCTGGCTAACTCGAAAGATGAGTGACTAAAAATAAAACAAAGATAAAACACAGTCGATATCAGAAATTAAGCAGAACTCCCCATTCATCCATGAATTTTTTTTGGTAAGCAACTGATGATATCCTTAACAAGTTAGATATATACGTGACATTGTCTCAAAAGTTTGATTCCATCAGAAAACCATCACCTTCCGGTGTATATGACCCCCAAATATTCACAGCCTTTTCCTACGTACATCCTGAACTGCAAATATTTTAAGAGTCTACCATAACTTGGAACATCTTTGCTCAGCATATTGCATTTTTTGATCTGTACAAAAGGCAGAAAGTATTCTTAAAAAAGACACCTCGGGAAAAAGAGTTGTTTAGTAAACATGAAATATGGAGATGTTGATTATCATTTTGCAAAGCATTAATTGCAGATCCATACATTACACCCCTTATACCTCCTGAATTATTTTATTAGCACTTGCACCCAGTGAAATCCTACTAATATTATTTTCAAAGTTAGGTTCAGATGTCACATGAGAATCATGGTAAATTACCTTTTGGCCTTGAATTAATAGAAAAGTCTAAATTGCCCTCTAAATTGAGGGCAAACTAAGTGGTAATAAAAGGTTTAGGGAGTTTAAATGGCTATACCACCAGCTGGTATATCTGCAATTAACCCTTTGAGACTGATCATGTGAGAGAGAGTAAAAATTCCTAAACATCATAACTAAAGGTTCTTGCCGTAATTCTGGATGAGAACTAAAGCTGACAAATTCAATTATAGCTAGAAATATCGCAAACTAAATGAAGAGAAAACGGTACTTACAGCAGATATGCATCCTGATGATGTGAGAGTTACACAATACGCCTGAAGCCGGCCAGGTTGACTAGCACTTCCTGGATAGGCCCCTCATTCTTATGCTTTTTAGCCTATAGTAAGAAGACACAGATTACACATTTATGAAGATGACAACATATGATTAGAAACCAGAAGGAAAGCAAAAGACAGGATGTGAGGTCATGTAGCAACCTCTTCAAATCTTGATACATTTTGAAAAGGGTTAATTGTGGATAGGACCCCTGTAATATCACCCAATTTCGGGTGGATGCCTTGTAGTTCTATTGTTGCACATAGACAACCCGAGTGATTTTTTTTTACTATTTACCCTCAGAGAAAAAGAAATGTTTTTATTATGAGTAGACCTCCTGAGGATAAAAGTGTCAACGGAATTCACTCGGTAGGTTTATTTGCAACAATAGAAAAACAGGGGATCTATCCTCAATTGGTCGATAGTACAGGAGGTCTATGTGCAATTAAATCTTTATAAAATCAGTTCTCAACTGATGTGAAATCCCTCAAGTAGTCCCAACTCTCAAACCCACAGGCAATCTGTAGACAAGAGTATACTTCAGCTATTTGATTTCACAGTTTAAACCCATTACCCATGTAGACCCAGGTGAATCTCCCAATATTGTCAATTTGTCAAATTGTACAATATAGTAATAAGGTAAGAATGACATAGAAAACTTTATGCATCGACATTTCGCACCAAACAGAATTGAGGCAAGAAAAGCCATATCCCTGATTCTTCTTTTATATAAGAAAAAGAATTGCAGTGTCCCGGTATTTTTTACCTTCAGGGATGGTATAAGAGCATAAACCTCATCAATGGTCTCCGGGCAGGCATTACCAATCATACATATCTGTTCATCAAAATGGAGAGAAATTATTAATTGCAGGCTACCTTTTCATACCAAAAAGAAGAGTTGAGCAGCTGACCTCGCCTTCAGTGACCTCGTGTTCCTTAAGAGTTCTGAAGCTTAAGTTAAGTGTCAAAAAGAAAATTTTGAGCATCTTATATAAACAAGAGTAATGGCTAGCATGATGGGTATGATAATGTTAAGCAAGTTGAACAAAGAGAAAAGGATACTCCAGGACTTGTCTGACTGATTCAGCGTTGGTGTAGTTGTTTCTACCTTTGCAGTATTCCAGTGCTTTGTTAAAGAAACTGGAGAAAAGACATATAAAGCCAAGGTTAAGCTTAACTAACAGGTACATGTATTAAACAAATAGAACAAGTTAAAAGTGATAAATAAATAGATTCACATATACACTAGCAAAAAGCACAACTACAGCACCGAGCTTTAGTTTAATGCGAATTTGAGAGTAACACTGGTTAGGAGCTTACATATATCATGAACGAGCTTACATATTTCCAGAAGCAATTGACATGTTGGATGACAAAAAAATGGATTTACCGAAATGTGGTCATACATGGCACAGTTCAAGGAATTATTAATTTTCTGAAATATCATAATCAAAGAGCAGAATTGAGAATTCTTGGATCATCCGATAGTCTAGCCTCAAAAACTTGATTCAGTGCTAAAGTGCTCAGGCGGGTTGAAGGTTTTTTTTAATTACGTCATATGGACTCAAAATCTAATAATTCCAAACAAATAATACTTATCTCAGGCGAAAAGAATTACAAGCTACAAACTATTCCCAGTTCTCTTCTATTCCCAGTTCTCTTATTTTCCTTTTTGTTAACAGCTGAAAACAGCAAAAATACAAGATGGTACTTGGTACTTTTTTTCCCCTTCATAACAACCTTATTTCAGAGCATAGTTTGTATGTGTGCTTATATGTCAGTGTTTTAGTACGTGTGTATGTGCGTTTATGTGGGTATATACATATGTTTGCAGGTGTCTGTTCATATGTGGGTGTGTATGTACATGTGTACATAGAGGGAGAAGGCATTGTTATTTGGTTAGATGGAACTTTTGGTACTGTGCATAACAAAAATAAAACATTTCGATGCAAATCTTGTTATCTTTTAATCTTTGTACACAGAAAGAACAAATATGTCAACAGGAAATCGACTGCTTGTTAGTAACAGAAAAATGATGATTATACAAGGAAACGAGAAATTAAAAGTGGAAGAAAATGATCAAGAAATAATAAAAGGAACTAAAAAGTTGCAGAAAAAAATAAAGGCAGAGTGAAGAGAGCAAGGAGGGGAAGGTGAAACCTATAAAACAAAGCAAAGGAAACGGTTGCACGTGTGATTATGTTTGACAGTGTGTGGGGGTGGGGGTGTGTGTGTGGAGGTGGGGAGTGGGTTTAAGGAAGAACATATTACAGTGTTACACATACGTATCAATCAAACAATTGTGTGGACTCTTCTTGGAGAAAGGTGTCGTTGGAGAAGAGAAGATCCAAGATAGAAAAAGAGAAGCAGACACTGCAAAGAAGATGTTCGGGTTCCATGATTCCATCAATTGCCTCACATCAGACAGCAAAGAATATTTACCCCGTAAAACTTCTGTTCTTTAATTATCCTTCCCAATTTGGTTGTTGACAAAGCACATAAGAAAGGCTACTATCAAGACAAGCATGCTCCCTCCCACCCCGCCAAACCCACCAACAATAGGGACGTGGTCAGTTTATTACCATCTAATATTAGCTAATTCTTTTCTATTTTTTACAGGGTATATTTCTTCTTTTCCTTTCACTATCCATCAGAGACAATTTTTTCTGCCGATCAATATTATTGAATCATACTATCTAGGAGTGTCTTGACATGGGACTCCTAATTTCCGAGATGACATGCCCGATATGTAACCAATTTTCAAATCCTTGATTGAGACATTTAAAGATAGCTATCATACACATTTAAAGCTTTGTCATTCAGCATAAGGCAATATGTACCAGAATTATCATACAGATATATGGTTGTAACATCAGAAAACAGGCAATCCCATTTGTCAGAAGAGTGCTTTTCCATAAAATAGTAATCAAGTCTCAGTAGTCAGCAGGAAATAAGGTACTCGGCCAGGAGGTATAACGTAATCAGGGAGTTCTCGCACAAGATTACCTTTTGAGTAAACACAATCAAACTTGACTCAGAAGAATTGAAGCAAAGGTTCTAGGAGATAGTTGCAAACTGTGAAGAAACCCATGAATATACAAAAGGCGTTCATAAGAAAGTAAAACAGGACCAGGAATGGGAAGGAACTTCACTGGATATTTCGTGTTATATAACAGGAACATCGAATATCCAGGAAAAATATAAGACACACTCCAGATTCCCGGATAGCTATAAAGTAGAGATAATACACTCCAAATGTCCAGACTTACGGAGGCATTTTGATGCTTGGGTCATCTGACAATACAGTCAGGGAATCCTGAATTCCCTGTAAAATAGTTGCTGCTTCGCAATCCATTATGACCCTAGCATCTTTTGGAATATCTGCAAGAAAATGTCAGATGCAATAAGTAAACATCACCAAGTTAATCATATATTTGCAGGAATCTAATCAAATATACGCAAGTACAAAGAAAGATTATACAAGATCAGATGAAAGGGATGGCGTCTAACTATGTTTCGTGGATAGGGGTGAGCGTACGAGAACATGGCAAATTTATAAAAGGTCAGGTAAGGGACTATATCATGTGTGTGTGTGTGTGTGTGTGTGTGTGTTGAAATTAATAATTTATATGAGATCAATATGCTTTTTCATTTTTACCATATTATTTTTATGTTTCTTCTATTATGTAGATTATAGATTGAAAACCCGCTGGTTTTTTAACTAAATACACAAATGGCCTTTCAAAATCATAGTTCTGAATTGGGTATAACTGGACTCTTCCTGCGTTCAATGAGTTTCAGGAAGTAGATATGAAGTGCAAGACATCCAAGGAGTGTACAACAGGTGTTTTAAATTAAAATATATATCATAATTCAGTATATTTATGAATAAATGTATGTATATATTCAAGAAGTGACCAAGGAGTGTTATATTAAAAATAGTAGATACAAATTATTTGGAGGTTATATTCAAAATAGTATTAAAAAAAAGATTTGGCAGTGTTAATTCCCGAGCTACGCCTTGGTCAAAGGGAACTTGACCAACTTCTATCTAAGTGGACACTTAAGACATTGTTTGTCACACTGAACATATAAACCATACTAAGTTACTAACCCAATGGTTCACTTTGGTTTGTACATCTCTTATCATTTTGGCATTGTAGGTACTGGCAGATTGAATTATTGATCAACTCAAGAGTTACCCTGTTCACAAGTTGGCATCAACTTCTAGTGAACTAAGTCAGGTTTAACAGCTAGGATTAATTCTGTTATGGAGTTTTGCCAACTTCACGTACTAATCCATAGCTTACTCTATAGGTTGTTAAAAGCTTGAATGAAGCTGATGACATGCCTACTGTAGCAAACAAGAATAGCAACTCCTGAAATCATTTTAAAGTTTTCTGGTTGCAGCTCAGAGAGCTCATAGTTGAGATATCAATTTTTTATCGCTTAAGTAGTTAGTTTACTGCATGACAAAGACAAGAATCATCTGCAGCACAAAATCTGGAGAACTTGTATCTCCTATAGTCTCTGCATCTATAAAGCAAATAATAATTTAGACAGAAAGAGTGAATTTTGTTGACTGTCTGGGCGTCCTTTCAACATCTATGGTTTGATTTGTTCACTACAACTGTGACATGTCATTCAAATATAGTTTCAGTTGCAGCTGCAGTGTTGCAAGCCATTTACAAAAAAGTGCAACAGGAAAGTCTTTTTACAAATTGGTACTCCAGTTGCAGCCATAGCAAACCAACATGCCCCTTAGTATATCATTACATACATTGTTCAATCATATAAAACACAATCTAGTGATACATTACCTGGATCATTAAAAAACTTTACTCATATTCTTTTGTTTGGTTTTCCTATTTTGCATATCTTATTAGTTACAACACATATAATTCTTTCCAGAATCTATTAAATCGGCAAACATTTTCCTCCATTCTGTGATCCATAACCGAATATTTAACAAGAAAAATGTGGTTTACAATTCCTAAGCTTTGAGATTTAGCGCCCAAACCCCCAAAAAAGCACCTTCCCGACACACATATCAAACACCGGGAAAAAATGGTTGAATGAAGATAGAAAACGAAAAGAAAAAAACAGATGGCAGATGTTGAATGTCGAGTTGTTGCATACAGAAGATGGAGCATTGTGATATGATTGATTATGCTCTACCATAAAACAAGCATCATAAGTACAAGATATTAACATTTGCAGAAGCAAATATAAACGTCACAACAACGACTTACCCATTTCAAGTTTCAGCTCTACTTCTGTTACAGGGGGCTTTACAGCTGATGCTCGGGGAAGGCCACCCTTTCCACCTGCCTTTCCTGAACTATAAGCTTTACCTCCTTTGCCTGAATTCCCTGAAAGAGTGAGCATCAAACCAGGGACGTTATCAAGAACTTCCACAAAAGATCTCAAATTTTCTTCAGGTATAAGCATGCATTTGAGAAGTGTTTCAGACCTTTAGTAGCTGGGGTCTCGAGTGAAGTTTTTGTGCCTGTCTTAAGACCATCGAGTGAGGACTTCTTAACAGACTTTGCTGTTTCTTTTGATGCTTTTCCGTTGCCTTTTGATAAAGTTTCATTTAAACTATTCACGAAACCTAAGAAATTGGAAACAAACAAAGAAAATTTATGAGGCCATTTCATTTTTCTTGGTTATTAGATCAGGTTTATAGTAAAATGCCAAGAGCATATGAGTTTCAGTACTAAATTGTAGAAAAATAATCAGTTTAAACTGCAGAAATATTATACGGAAAACTAATAATTGAATGAAATACTGATTCCATTGTTTTTTAAGCAGCTTTCTGAATATTTTATATTTAAGAAGAACTTTTTAGATATCTTCAATTATCAATAATTTAAAACAGAGGAACTTCATGTACTAGTTACAAATTTCGCTTACAATTCAAGCTTTGACGATATCGCTAAAACGAAGTGACAAATAATTTGTTTTTCCTATGTGACACTGCCTTAAATTCTTATACAGCATGATGACGAGTTAAGAATAAATTAAATATACTCTTAGCAAGACAATAAATGGGTGAAGAGAAAAAACCATGTAGAAGAATTAGGGATCACTTTAAAATAGTGAAATTCGGGATATTTTTAGAAGTGTACTTCACTAGTTCAAAGGTATGGTAACCTGCGTAGAATGGTGTGTCTTATACCAACTGAAACCCATTAATGGCAATTAGATTACTATGGGACTGTATACATATAGTCAGACGAATCAGTGCAGTCACAAATAACATTTTGCGCCAATTTGACGAGGTTAACTGGGAAATTGGTTAATTATATACTTTCATATATTAATTTTCTTGTTTACATAAATTACTGGCAAGGGTGGCTGTCTGTGTATCACAGGATGGGGAGAAGAAACGTGCTCACACATGATTACTATTAAATTAAAAGGGTCTTCTCTTTTTCATGCTTGATTCTGTCTTACAACCTAGAAGTAGTATAAAAGACAATCTGGCATTTTTTTCATGTAATACTCAAGTTGTCCCGAAAATTAGTAGTCTTAAGACAAATCAAAAGGTTCAAAGTTTCAAATGATTAACACTCTGTCCCCAATACCTCACCTCACAGACATACACAAAGCAAAGTCCTCACTTATGTTAATGGAAATTGCTGCTTGCACTGGTCAATATTAAATAAAACAACAAGCTCTCTTAAAAGAATGTTTGATTCCAAACATTAGACCAAACGTAGTAACTACATGATTTCATTGTATCACAGGGCCGCAAAAAACATGAAATTAAAACCATGTGGTCTTTAACCAAAACCACAAATAGCTGAAATACTATAAGGACCTTCAGATTCTGAGTCCGAAGAATAAATCTGGACCGGTCCATCCTCCTCCATAGGAACATTACCCTTTTTCTTCTGAGTATCTGCATGAGAACATTTCACAAGTATGATGAGTTAGAATGGCTGCAATAAAAGCAGACAAAGACCAGAACACCTTACCACAGCTAAACGAGACCAAGATAGTTAATGCATTATCGAAGAAACAACCAAAATGTGAAATAAATGAAAATAAACAAAAGGTTTCATACTCCACACAATTCATTGCAAGGAAATTTTTTAAAAAATAAAAGGGGAACGGTTTTTAGTAATTGTAAGTCCCAAAATAAACGGGTTTGCGGTGGAAGAGTTTTTTTTTTTTCGAAACAAACTTCTATCAGTGAATCTCCAAGTGTGAAAGCCCCTAAGAACTGTAGGGTAGATAAATCTAAATTAATTGAAAAAACAATTGGTTTTTCCTTGGATTATTTTCACACTTAGATAGTGCTGTCAAACCATTTTGAATATTTTCTAACGCCATAGCATTTTCTACATTTAATGAGTGTAAAGTAGCAGTTCATCATAGAGTAATATGAGACTTAAATATTCGGTCACATGAATTCGGTCACATGAACATGCAATGAAACATCGAAACTCAAAATATCAAAAATGCATTTAACAATATCGTAATATAACCTACAAATCCAGGTCACTTCACAAACCCATTCATCAAGGACATTTCCGTAATAAAATGCTGCAATATACAATTTCCGATGCCTGAAAGCATAAAGGCTCTCTCTCTTTTCCCCTTTCGACTGCCCCCAAGCAGTGCCATTCACAAAACCTCATTTCCCTTCAATCTCATTTCATAATATTTCAAATCAAAAAACCCTATATGCAATCAAACAGCTTCCTACTTATACGGAAAACCCTAATCGGCGATTCTGTTGCCGCATTGTGAAAAATTCTAATAGAATTTTATTGGAATTGAAGAGAATTGAGAAAGATTTGACCTTGATTGGGAGCGGGAGATTTGACAGCGACTTTCTTCCTGGAGATTGGGAAGCCCTTGCCGCCTTTTTCCGCCATTGCTCGGGAGTTCGATCAGGACTGAAAACCCTAGACTGAGTTTTCCAAGGATTTTAGTGCCCAAAAGCCAAGGGGATTTTTGTCGAAATTTCGTTTTAAGTGGGCAACAGCTGGCGCTGGTTGAGATTTTTGCAGAATGGGACCCTTGGAAAACTGGATAATGCATGGGATTATAATCCATAAAGGGGTATTAGTCAATTGGGACATTTTCATGTCAGATAATTGTTGAAGTGAAATAATTTTTTGTTAGTAAAATATTTTAGTAGTGTGAATAAGAATAATTTTGTGAAGCGGGATATTTTAATAAAATAATGTGGAATAAATTTTTATAAGTATGAAGTATTATTTATGCATTTTAAGGATATAAATACTATTTTTGTATTTTAAAGGTATTATTATTGATTGATAATTATTTACAAGAATGTTATTTACTATTAAATAACTTTTTGTTAGACTATAAAATATTGATAATAATATTTATTATTATATATGTTCTATTTTTTTTACTTATTATTATAGGACAAGTCTAAAAAAGTTTTCCGCATTTTTCTTTTCTTTTTTGCTCCCCGGGATCTCTTTCTCTCATCTTTCTGTTTTATTGCTTATTAAATTATGGATTGATACAATCTTTACTTTTAAATTAATTACATAAGCATAATATTTGGTAAAAATGAAAATATTAGAGGTGACTAAGAAGAGATGAGATATAATCCAACGGTATGTTCTAATGATAGTGATGACCATAATAGGAAAGATGTAAAGAAAAAAAATATATAAAAAATGAAAAATAATAAAATAAACAGGAGTTTTAAGTTTTTGTCATCTAGTTCCAATGTAAATTTCGGGATAATTTGAGACACTAGAACTCTCATTTTTTCATATAAAAATATAAAAAAAAGGATAATTTTGTACAATTATCCCAGTTCTAGTTTTGTTAGAGTTCTAGCTGACAAACACTGTAAAATTGTATTCTAGTTGACTAACACTATAAAATTTTATCCCATAAATTATTCTAGTTCTAGTTTTGAGTTCTATTTGACTAACATCCCCTAAATAAATTATAAACCAGGTGAATTATAACCCAAAGTGTTTAGTAAAAGAAATAGATTATAAGCTGCTTTTAATAGAAGAGTGTTTGGTAAATGAGTGGATTATAATCTATCATTGTCGTCAAAATGACTAAATTGGATATGACTCTAAATTTAAACCTTGAAATTATTTAAATGTCGAATGATAAACATGATATTTACTTGGTCAAACTATGTGGCTTATAAGCCATGAAACAATAAGTTAGGTTAGGACATCTTATTATTTTAGGGCTATAAGTTGAAATAAGCCAGTTGACAAACATGTTGGAGTGGCTTATAAGCCAATTTGACTAGTTGTCGAATATGCTCTTATATCATTCATGAGCTGCGAGAAGTCAATGTATATCAACTTTGCCAGCCGTACGGCTTGTGTTAAGAAAAGGCATGTTAAGGGATTGAATTGGAACCACACCAAAGCCTCTCTGATGCTTAAGCGAGTGAATTCACTTATATAGAAAATGAAGTTGGTGTAAACTCTCTAGTAAAGTTTTTCATCGAGGATTTGTTTGGTTTGACCTAAATTTCGAGAAAACACATGGAAAAGCAGGATTTGGAACAAAAAATAGGTGGTAGGCCACCACACAATATTCCTTAACTCATGTTTGTAAAAATTTTTTTATAGAATAGTTTTTTATAAAGTAGAGGAAATAACATATCTTCAAGATTCCTCAAATCCTCTTTTTTAGGCTGGATCTGTACTTAAAAAATTGACAATTCAAATCCTATTTTCATTTCTCTCTTATTCTAGTTTGAATTCCTTATTTTTGGGGGGTTTCAAACAGACAAGATATTCTCCTTCCTTTTTTTTCCCTTCTGAAACAAAAAATTCGCATTTTCGAAGAAATGTATGAAAATCAATGAATTTGATTTCTTCTAAGAAATTCCATTTCTATATTTTTAGGAAATGATTGAAATTTCTACGATTAGAGTTTTTTTAATTTTATACATGGATTTCTAACAAGTTGATGTAAACAAACAGCGCGTAATACATGCGCCGGAAATTTGCAGTTGGACTCCGCTGACCCGGCTCGCCTGGTGTTACTCGGCCTGTTTTGATTGCCATCGAAGGAAACCAAAGTTTAAGAGAACCCGAACTCTTCACACCCAAAATGCCACCCCCATAATGATTTTGGGACCCACTTAACATTGAGAATCCGCCGTTATTTTGTCTTCTTTCTGCAAATTAATAAAGTCCCTTCTTCTCTCTTTCCCTGGATTTTCGTCGATCTGCTCTTCGACGAAAGATCGCTTCTTTCCCGTCCAAAATCTCCAACGTTTTTCGATCGATTCGAAATTATCGATCGGAATCGAACCGAAACCCTAATTCCTACGGCTTGATCCATCGACCTCTTATTATTTGGTAATTTCCTCATCTCCCTTCTCCTAACTTTGTTCTCCTCATCTAGGGTTTTCAATATTTCTTCGTATTGCAGGGGAGATAAAAATTTAGAAGTCGAGAACGATGTTTAATCGGCTGTTTGGGAAACCTAAGGAGCAGACCAGCGCGTTGGCTACTCTAGACAAATTAAATGAGGTAATTTGGGGGAAAAAGAGTATTTATGCCTTAAATTTGATGATCTAATCAAGGAAGGACCTTCTTATTGTATTTGTAAGATCACAAGCATAAGCGACTCTTATATATCAGATTTATGGCCATTTATGAAGGGTAGATTATAGATAATCCCCTCATCTATACCTTCAGTAGCACTTTTCGCCTTTGGAAGAATGATAAATTGCTTATAACCCCCTCACCTTATGCTTTGAAGGGTGATAAATGATAATTATGAGGGGGTTATCTGCAATTTATCCAAACTTTATGTAGATGCATCAACATTTCTATACCTGGACAAACACGACACTGGGAGCATCACCGGCTGAAGAGTGGCACGCTATCTACTTTTCTCTTCCACATTGACCGATTTGTGCATTTAGATGCATCAAGTTGTCTAAATTAGTACTATATCAACAACATAATATCAATCTACCATGCATGTCAGATGCACACCATTGGTTACATGCTTGCGTATATAAGTAGATAGTGGATGCATATCCTTTAATGTGATTACCTATAATAGTCTGGCTTCATTCTTTACCTAACCTACTGTCCATTTAATTCTTTTAGACGCTTGAAATGCTTGAAAAAAAGGAAAAAGTCCTCTTGAAGAAAGCTTCTGCTGAAGTTGAGAAGGCGAAGGAGTATACAAGAGCGAAAAACAAAAGAGGTATGATATTTTTTTGACCTTGGACATCTTTTACAGATCCTAGTACCTGCCAGCATAATCTTGCTTTAGTTATCTTTTTCATTTGAGGTATGTTTGAATTGTAATGCTTCCAAGCTAATTGGAGTGGCCAATTTCCTGTTAATAATTATTATCATCCTTCTTGCACCGGATGGCTGCTTTAGTGTTGCGTGTGTTTTAGTCTTTTTAGTATTAAAAGTTAGGTTTTCCTACTCAATCTCTAGTAAAGAGGTTATGATTGAAAGTGTTTTCATGCCTGTAGTTCGTCTTGTCTAGCAAGTTGAGCAACTTAAAATATTGTCGATAGATTAACAACCTGTTGACTTTCTTTGGTCATTTTTTCTGTTGAGCGTTCGTACTTAGAGGTATTTTCCATAGCCTCCCTCATTTAGCTTGAAAAAACTTGGTAATGATGGGTTTTGATGGGCAATTGAGAATGTGAATATTGATTTGGTTTAACAGAACCTTCACGATCGTACTGTGGTTCTAGCATTGATGTTGATTTCTTTTTATTTGTTTCTGTGTATGTGCGTACATGCCAGTCATCACTATGAATATTCAGTTGTATAGCTGTGGGTACGGCATTTTGATCAAACTGCTGCTTGCATCATTTGGTTTTCTCTTAAAACTTTTTGTCAATTTACAAACCAAGTTCTGAATAAGATTGAACTATAGTCTCTTCCTAAATGCTTGTAGTTTTCAATCTACTGAACTGATTTCTCCTTTTAACTCATTGAACTGCGATGGACTTTAAGAAGTATTTGCATCTTGCTACTGTGTAAAGTTAGGTAAACTAAAGGGTAACCTTGTTGTTATTCATTCTTCAGTTTTTATTGTCGGTTTATCAAAACAGTATTCATCATCTTTTTTACTTGATGCCCTACTCTTTCAAAGTCAGTTGGTCAATGTTTCGGTTAAGACTTAAGAGTGAATATTTCATCTGCTTATCTGCATCTGCTACTGTTGAAAAGAAGCAGGAGAATATGCAGGTAGTTTACCTGACCGATGGTGACCAGGTCTTGGTTTGGATCAAGGAATATCTTCCTTTCTGTGCTTAGAACAGTATGCGCTATATAAAGCTCTATTCTCATGTTGTGTCATTGAATGCTCAAAACATGTAGGCTGACACTTAACATGACATGAAGAATGGTGTATACTTTCTACCTAATTAAGTCAATACAAACATTATGTTAAATATCTTACTTACCATGTTAAGATGTCCAACCCATTCCTAGCCCTATAAACATTACACGCAGCAAATACTATATTAATTTGTTTCACCAAAGTCTTCATCTGTTTTTGCAATATTTCTCATAAGTTCTTATTTCTTTGATGGACATTCATGTCCTGTTTATATTGGTGATATGTCATGCTGAAATTTAATAACAAAGATTGATAGCTATCCTGAACCTGGTGATTTGAAGAAAACACCTTCACATTTATGTTTATTGTATATTACTATGTTTCGTTTTATGGAATCTATGATTTGCTGTATTTCAGCTGCAATACAATGCTTGAAGAGGAAAAGGCTCTACGAGCAGCAAGTTGAACAGCTTGGAAATTTCCAGTTGAGAATCCATGATCAGGTATGAACCTTAATTTATTGTATGATACTTCTGCTCTCAGCACAGTTCCCTTGTTCAACACCTGTACTCTATTTTTTGTAATAAAATTTATTTTTGTTGATACTTCAGATGATAATGTTAGAAGGGGCAAAAGCTACAACAGAAACTGTTGATGCACTGAGAACTGGAGCATCAGCCATGAAAGCTATGCAGAAAGCAACGTAAGTAGATTAAATACTAAAGTTTTAGGGAGAATAGAATCTGCGTGCCTTGTTTTTCTACAAGTCATTACGTGAATTGTCTTTTGGCCAATGAAAAAAAGGAAGATATGTATCTTGATTTCTGACATCAGATGTAAAACTTTACCATTATTATAGGCATTGGCACAGAAGATTAGTCATTGTTTCTTGTACAGTTATGGGGATGATAGATTCATTATCTATCTTTTTTGGTGCAGGAATATTGATGATGTAGACCAGACTATGGATGAAATCAATGAGCAGACAGAGAATATGAAGCAAATTCAGGAAGCACTGGCTACTCCAATAGGAGCAGCAGCTGATTTTGACGAAGTACCTTCCCTTTCCTTATTAGTTTGTCATCTTTTCACCCTTTCCACCTTCACATATTAATTACGCCCGCAATTGCAGGATGAATTAGAGGCAGAATTGGAGGAGCTGGAGGGTGCAGAGTTGGAGGAGCAACTTCTTCAGCCTGCTACAACTGCTCCCGCTGCTCCGGTGCATGTTCCTGCAGGCAGGCAACCAGTGCGCCCTGCGCCACAAAAGAATACAGCTGAAGAAGATGAACTTGCAGCCTTGCAAGCAGAAATGGCAATGTAGTCAGGTAATTTTTCTTGTATTTCTTTCATTTGTAGAGCAAAATACTATTAGCAGTTGAATAAATCTTCAGTTCTTGTATATTCACAACTGTTTGTGCTGAATTATTAATCTTCATTGGATCAGAGCTCTAATGGCTTCCTAGCATGTAATTATGCTGATAGCTAGTTTTAAATGAAAATCTGGTGAATTATAGGATTAATATGTTTTGAGATATATCAATATCAACGTTTCTTTTTCATACTATATATAGAGAGATTCATTTAATATGCTGAATGCCTGTCTGTTGGACATGTGAAAGCTATGCCTTGGGTAATGTATCTTCAGTGATTAAAAAGGTTGCCCAAATCATTTGACTTATTTTGTCGAACTGCCATTTGTTTTATTTATGCCAGAGGGGGAAAGTTTGTTCCTTCTATTAACTATACCAAATGTGACATGTTAAAACATTGTGGAGAAGACATAGAATATAACAGCGACGGCAACAAGAATGCCTTCACACCAAATCTTTTGGGGGCTTCCATTTAGTTCTGTTAAGGCTCATCTCCTCCATCCACAATCATATCCTTCTTAATTGCTTCTAACCAACATCTCTCATGCCTAGCTCTAGTCCTCCTTGCTCTATTAATTACTATCTTATTGCTTCTCCAAATTGGCGTCTATAGTGGTCTCTTATGCACACGGTCAAACCATCTCAATCATTTCTCTCTCATTTTATCCTCAGTAGGAGCAACAACCAAGCTCCTCTAAATGCAATCATTTCTTATACTATGTCTTAGTATGTCTTGTATTAGAATGTCATGATTCGCAATGAATAAGAAGGAAAGCGGAAATCATGATATTTGACATGAGAGGATACATGGGTCAACACCTTTCAAATAGCAGTTTGATGTAGCTTCTAGACAGCAAGATCATTATCATGCAAATACCATTTTTGGTTGAGATGTGCACGGTCAACAATGCGTAGAAGTTATTTTTTACTTTGAGATGCATCTGAAATTACGCTCCCCAGTCCTCAGTACATTAACTTCTGTGTACTTTATAACACTGAAAAGAAGATGCTTGTAGAAAAGGTAATAATACCTAATTGGCTGCAATGCCATAATATCAGTGGTGAAGTTCACCAAGAGTCGAGACATGGAAAAATATCTTTTTGATGTTGTGATTAGGTACAACGCAGAATCCTTTGCCCATCTATCAACACTGGATCCCCTGCTCAAACGGACGTCTCTTCTTTGCTTCATTTCTCAGTCTTGTGATTTCTCACGAACATTCCTCTCATAAATATGCCATGTGAGTGTTATATATTAAACATGCTGGTTTCATTTTTCTGTAGGTCTGCACTCAGAATTGGAGAAGAATATGCGAAGATGATTTTCTGTACTCTATTTCGTGGTGGGTCTAGATTTCCCCACGTTATAAATTATGGCCCAGCGTTTGTATACCGTTTTAAGATGATATAGAGGTTAATGAAGGACAACTTGTGATTAACTTATTATTTGTCCATATGTAATCAAAACTGCTGAAGTCTGCGATTTGTTCCTGCTCATAATTTTCTGGAGTGTGTAAATGTCATTCATCTGATAGTGTATTGTGACGGAATAAGGGACTAGCCTAGTTTATCACAATATGAGATGCATCTTGTGAAACTTTTGGTTTATGTGTATCCCCGACTAACTGGCGAAAACCTGATGCCGCAGAAAACTGACATGGGTGTGAAGTAACAGAGCCTATATGAGGGTTGTTTTCTTTGTTAATGCAGAAATTTTGTCTGGTAGAATCAATTTAGTTTTGTGAATGAATTTTTAGCAAATTCTTAATTTGTTGAAAACCCACTTGTAATTAAGTGGATGAGAAATCTTCAGAGTTCTTCATATTGAGTTCTCATGAATGTTTGATACTGAGGCCACTTGCTTGGTACCTTGTTAGCTCCATTCTGTCTTTCTGAACCCCAAGAATTGCTCGCCCAAGTTCTACAATCCCCAACCAAATGGATTATATTATTACTTAGAACATGAGTAAATCACAAAAATAAATTAAAACAAAGAAGTAAATAAATAAATCCCGCAGACAACTCATAACTTCTCCCAATTATATCCACAAATACTGCAGTTATGCTTTGAAATACTAGAAAACTAAGAATTTAAAGAACAAAACGATTGAAAATAACTAGTGCAGACAGGTCTCACAACTCTCTGCAATGACAAGAAGCTGAAGAGCTCAACCTCTATATAAATGTCTTCATTCATCCAAGCATGTACATTAATCCCATTATAGGACAAATTGCATTCTCTCTTTCTCGTCAACAAGAAATGCTTCTCTGCAACAATAAGCACATAAATCACACAACATTTGAGCCAACATCGGTGAAATTAAGCTAGTAAAGCTAAACAAGCTAGAACGATACTCATGGAGGATGATCTGCTTCCAGCTTCTTCAGTATAAAACTTGTCACCCCCCAATTGAATCCTCGGTACTGCAACCATCGAACAATCCTTGCCTTGCGATTCTCTGGCGATGTATTCTGGCCGCGAAGCCACTGCTTAGAGGCTTGAAGAAAGAGGCGGTCCATCGAGGATGTGGACATTCCATGCTGCATTGTTTGGCTTTGTCCTTCAGCGTCGTCGCCTTCAAATACTTCTGTTATCGCATTATCTGCTTCTGTCACGTTTACCCCTTTTTGGACAAGTGCCTGATCCCACGAAAAAAAAAAAAAGCTTTTATTCTTCGATGTAATTTCATAGCAAGAAAACACCGTGGATGGATTTTTTTCTGTTAATTGACTTTGAAACTCAAACCCACCTACCCATACTATTCCACCAAAAATTTCACTGTGCCACCAACCCATTTTTAATTTTTTATTATTTTCTTATGGCTATATAAAGGGGGTGAG
>JBAKGM010000001.1:41720595-41732222 GCA_037177215.1 Asparagus racemosus
CCACCACCACCACAAGAAACCACCCAAACTAGCACACACACACACAGACCCCAAAAACAACATTGCTTTTCTATTTAGAAATGAATATGTTAATTCGATATCAGATAAAAATTTGCCCTTGAAATGCAAAAGCTTAATTTAAACTAACAGAGCATTTGTTGAGCAGACTGCAGCAGCAAAAAGGTGTAAACGATACATGTTGGAGACTGAAGAGTTCATTTCAAGCAACACTGAAAGTTTTCTTACGGACCCTATGACCATCTCTACAGCTTATCTCAAAATGAAGACATTGTGTTTGAACATAAGCCATGAGATTGAAGCAGATATAAAGATACACAATCAGCACATACTTCCGAGGTATCTATGAGCAAACTTCCTATGGCATTTAATGATCTTTAGAAATACATGGTAACATGATCAAGGAATGGTTTTCTTTGCTTCATATTCGTTTTCTTGATTATTCTGAGAAATTTTCTCCTAATATGTTTATTTGGATAAGTTGCTGGTAGTCTTACATCACAAACAGCAGTGAGTATGTTTTTTAGTTTGAGATAGTGCAATGATCATTTCTTTAAGTTGAGATCTTCCAAGGCAAATTCAATTTTTTAAAGGTTATCTGGTATTAAAACCTTGTTCAAAAACTTGTATGTTGTATGTTGAGAAAATATCTTTTTTAAGTCAGACTGAAAGACTAGCATGCTTTGTTGGCGCTTTTAATTTAAAAGAACGAAAGAAAATGAAAAAAGACGATTATGGAATTTGGCTATGACATGAAACTTCAACTTTTGAGATGATATGAACTTCAATTTATAATTTGATTTTAAATGTTTCTAGACTGCATGTGCAGCATCCACTTTGTGTTGACCCTTGTTCTTTCTTTCATCGCTGCTTTGATGGTGCTTTTAAATTGAAAAATTGGAAGAAAATGAAAAAAGGCTATTATAGAATTTGGATATGTCATGGAACTTCAACTTTTGAGATGATAATAAATTTTAATCTATAATTTTATTTTAAATGTTGATGCTGTGCAGCATCTGCTTTTAGTGTTGACGCATGTTCTTTCATTGCTAATGACTCGTTTGTTTGATTTTTTTTTCCTCAGCTCAATAGATCTACCAAATATATCTGCATCTCTTTACAGCACTGAGCTATGCAAGAGACTCCGAAGCTTTCTAGCTTCTTGTCCTCCATCCAAGCCCTCAACACATGTCACCAAACTGTTGATTGCTGCTGCAGATTTTGAGAGAAATCTTGCCTCATGGAGTATCAGGTTAGAACCAGATCAGAAACTTAACCAACTTATAGAAATGTTGCAGATGTTGTGGACACTTGAAAATATTTACAACTTTAGTGTATCTACTACTTGAAGAAGGAGATTGGTATGAGATTTATGATTAACTTGCGGATGATGTCTAATAAAGTGTGATGACTTTTGCAGTCCTGTTGTTGGTGGCGTAGTTTCAAAAGACTTGTTTCATAATTACATCGTGGTTTGGATCCAAGATAACCAGCTTCAATTGCTTGACCTTTGCAAGGCTGAGAAGGTGACCTCTATCTTCCGAGTTTGATTTTCTTTTCCCTTAAATTTATTTAGACAGCCTTTCTTCCTTTTCTTTTTATATGCTAACTTTTCCTGATACGTGTATCATTTGAATCATATGATACCCATTCTTCGAGTTATTGAAATATTTAAGTGTTGACGAAGTTTACTTTAGCCAAATAGTTTCTTGAAGCATCATCCTAATTCAACTAGAATAAATTTGATCATTAACAAATATCGGGTATTCCTCATAGACCACACTGACAATAGTTATACTAAAAATATATTTGATTGCAAATTACAACGATGCTCGCCAGATTTACCAGTAAATAGAGATTTAATTGTTTTTAATTTATAGTGAAACATTCTGTTGTTAATTTTACTTGCTCATATGTTTTTTTTTCAGAATATTGGTAATTCGTTTGGAGTAGCTCGTATTATATATGTTATTTTCTTTGCTTTCTCATATTCTTTTCGTTGAAATAAACTCAGATATTTTTAGGCCTATATCGCATAAGTAGTTTATACTTATTTTCTCACTTTCTTTTTGTTGACATAAACTCATATCTTTTTAGGCATAAATTTTATGCTTAAGTTTTCTCGAAAGTTTCTTCCTAATTCTTTCAGAAATATAGGTAGATTTTTGTTTTACTTTTCCCCTGAACTTGGCCAGAAATTGACAGATCGCAAACTAGCAAGTAGCCTTCTAAGCCAAAAAATGAGCATATCTGGTAATTCATTTTGAAGGGGCTCATATAATATATGTAATTTTCTCTCCGTCACATTTTTAAAAATAATCTCAGATCTTTTCAGGCATATACATAAACCAATTTACATCATTATTTTCCCCAAAAATTTCTTCTTAATTCTTCAGGAAATTTTGACCAGAATTTGGCAGATCTCAAACTAACGATGACAATTTTAAGCCGAAAACTGAGCACATCTGAGGATTCAAACCTACTTGTATTCTTACAGGTGCTTCCTTATCAAATCTCAACACATTGTGCTACATCCCCTTTTGTTGAGAGCATGTATGATCAGATAAAATCCAGCTTAAATGAGTACGAGGTTGTGATCAATAGGTGGCCTCAATACTTGCTAAACTTGGAAAGTGTAAGAAACTTAGCTGTCGTTGAACCTGAACATCACTATAATTTTGTTGAGATATTGACATTGATGTTTTGCTTTGAATTATTAGTTTGTGGCTGACATAGAAAGAGCAGTGATGAAAGCACTTGAGAAGCAATACTCCGATATATTGTTGCCTTTAAGAGATGGCATCCCGAAGATGATTGAAAAGCAGGTGCAGAAGTTTACAAGGAGACAATCTTGTATATCCCACTATGTTGTCCCTAATCAAGTGAGTTCATTTTTTATGTATCTTTTATATTTCACGATAAAATGTTTAGTTAGTTTGAAGAAAAATCCTAGACATTCATTAGAATTAATATACTGAATCCTTTTATTCTGAACAGAATCTTTAGAGAATTAACCTCAACTTGGAATCCTATATAACTTTCTACCAAGAAAATTGATCATAGAATCATCTGATGCTCTCTTTTTCCTAATTGCTCTTCTTTGTCTGGCAGCTGGGGACATTTCTGAATACTGTCAAGAGAATGCTTGATGTATTACACTGCAGGATCGAAGATATTTTAAAATCGTGGGCATCATATTTGATTGTTGCTGACTCTAATCCAGTTTTCGGAGAGCAAATGAATGCAATCACTGTGATGTTAAGGAAAAAGTACAAAAAGTATATGGAATCGGTTGTAGAGAAGCTAATTACCAATGTCAGTATACATTTCCCTTTTTATTTTCTCCCCTTTTGGATTGTATTTTTATAGACAAACTTTTATTTTCTCAGGCACAAGCAAATAGAAGCACGAGGCTGAAAAGAATCCTGGAAGAGAGTAAAGAAACAGAGGGAGAAGCAGAGATCAGAGAGAGGATGCAGGCTCTTTGCTCGCAGCTGACAGATTGTATAAGAAATCTGTACAATGTTTTCTCGAGCAGAATCTTTGTGGCAATCTGTCGCGGATTATGGGACAAAATGGGACAGGTATTATAATGTTCATCATATCTGATAAATTCTTTTTTTTTTTAAATAAGATTACTACAGACCCTTGGCCTGATAAAATTTCGTTTTCGAGTTTCAACTAGATTGTTTTGAGCTTCCTTGAGAGCCGAAAAGAGAACAGAATTTGGTACAGAGGGTCTAACTATGCTCTTGGCGTAAGTCTGTTAACTACCATAATATGTGATACTAAAAACTGTATGATAATATGTCAATGTGCTAATAAATTAGGTGGCATGCAGATATTGGACGATCTATTTGCTTCGGAGATGCAAAGCCTACTGGGAAATTCCCTGCAGGATAAGGATTTGGATCCTCCTCGATCAGTGGTCGAAGCACGATCAATCCTCTGCTGATGGACTTGTAAAAAATGGTGATATTTGTTGTGCTTATATGTTACAGTATATATTCGGATGTAATGTAAGTCAATTCATTTTACAAGAAACGAATAAAGTTATATGTATTGTGTTGTGCCTTCTGTGTAAAGAACATGAGTGATTGTAATAAAATATAGCTAAATGAACATGTATCAGACCGTGTTGTTATCTGATAAATTTAGGGGTTATCTCATTAAACTTTTCATGGTTGTGTGAAATTTTTAAAAATGTTTGGTGTCATCTGCAAATGGGGCAAAATATGTGGTAGATTATGTGAAATTTCCCAATAGAAAAGGACAAAATTCACATAACACCCTTACAGTTTGGCCCATTGCCACATTTTGTAGTCCCCCTAAACTTAATAGTATCGCTTAACCTCCTAACCTTTGCGGTAGCTCACAAAATCCCGAAACATTTATAAAGTTTAAGGATGTCATTTCGAAATGGTCCAATAGTCAGGGGGTTAAGCGAAATTTATAACCCCTGAGAAAGAGGAAGCGGTAGGTAGGAGTTTTGGTCCGAATTCAACTCCCCCCAGTCCTCGATCTTCATCGGTGAGTCTTTAAATCCATCCATTGATCAGCTCCTTGTAGCCTTAATTTGTTTAATTTCGATGAGCCATTGGGTTCAAGATTCAAGCTTGGGTTTGATTTGGGCGAGAATCTAATCATCCCACTTTTAGATTGATCGGTGGTGTACTTGAGAACTCAGTGGTGGAGGGATGAGCGATGACGCTGTGCTCGCTAGGGCTTCTCGAGGTGCGTAATTTGGGCTATTGATTGATGGGCATTTAGATATTCTGCTTTGATGCATGTTGCTGTTATTTGAAATTGAATGAGATTTGTTAAAATTAGCAAAATTTGAGTTTTTTAAGACAACAACAATGTGATTGAGATTTTTGTTTAAAGTTAGTGAGAGGAGTTAGTCTTTTTGAAAAGATTGATTCTTTACCTTAAATCTAGAACTGAGATTTAGTATAATACAGTAAACATCATGAAGAAACGTCTTTCTTCATGATAGAGTAATGTTTATGAGAGATTTTGGGTAAAGGCAGCCTTAATCATTGCAGAAAACTCCAAGTTCAAGAAGGAAAAAAAAAAGATTTAAGATTGGAAGCATAACATTGTGCAAATTGTGGATCAGAGGGGAAAAGAGCATTGAAAATACAACAATGAAATGAATCTGAGAAGCTAAGAACATAGGTGGTCTCCGTAACACGCTAAATATTCGTCCCACATCGGGAATGTATGAAGCGTTTGAGTGGTTTAAATAGGTAATCTCAAGACTCAAGTGTAGCACTGGCTAGTCAATTTTGGCAGTGATTTGAACCAAACAATGCACTGCACTCAGCACGTCCTGCAGCTTACACCGCACCAACGGGCTCCCGGGCCCGCGGTGTGACAGTCTCAATATTTATCTCTTCTTTAAGCAGCAATGTTGAAAATATGATGTCAGAAGTATCCAATATGCGCAGCATCCATAGTCTTTTGAGTGACAAGAAGAGAGGAACAAGGGAAATCTGCCAATGATTGGTTAATGACTTAATTGTTTTTAGTCTTTGTTACAAGGGCCTTCTTCAAGTGAGACTTTAGATTGGAGCTTGTAAAGTTACTTTTGTGTTTTCGTATTTATCCATTCCATTGTTGATGGATGCCCAATCTCTCTTGAAGATTTGAGTGTTATCTTATGTTGTTCTCTTCTTGTTAATATAGTGGATAGAGACCCCTTCTTGTTACTTGTCAATAATGATAAATTAAGTAGAAGGCTTCAAAACCAACTGCATTGAGGATGTCCGCCAACTCCAAGTACCCAATCACATAGCTGTGATCTAAATCTAATGATTACTCATTACTGCAAACAACACCAATAGTGAAAATGGTTCTACAATTGTTGATTACTTGTTATTACTTGGATATGACCTCTCTAATATTCATTTGTTTCCAACAGCTAATTTAAGGAAATTGAAGGATTTATTACATAAAAGTGACAACAGAATTTGTGCAGACTGTGCTGCACCAGATCCTAAATGGGCGTAAGTATCTTCGCTTCTACACATGGACATTAAACATTTCTTTTAGAAGTGTACAATGTAATGTTGTGTTAGTTTCTCTTATGTTTGTTGAGATCTAAGATTTACATCATGATATTGATGCATCTTTGAGGTGCAACCTTTATTTTTAAAGCCCTTTCGCGATGCCAGGTCTGTTGTAGAATAAATTAAAATTTTGGCAACTTATGGACATCTTTCGTTCCCTGTATTTCATTAATATTATACAGTTTTAAGCTTGTATGAGTTGTCAGTAATATTCTTGGTTTTAGTTGATACTTTTTATCATTCCGCTTCTCTGTATGAATTCACTTAGGCAACGCTCTCTGCCATCATTTTGTGTTGACTGATAACTTTTGGCGTTCAAAAATTCATAGGTTATTCAGTTTTTATATTATGTTGGTCAAATAGTTGTGTACTTATAAGTTATAACAACCTATGTAGTAGTTATCTAACAGAACCTTTTTGCTTTATTGTAGGATTCTCTATTCACATATACTGTGATTTTTTAGGATAATCTGTTACTTCTAGCTACCATCGAACATTTAAATGATTAACATGAATTCATGACTTGAGGCCACCACCAAGATCAATGAAACATGATGCTGAGAGTTTATTCATGAATCAGCAGTGTTGAAGCAGATGTGTCTTGGTAAAGAATGGTGCATAAACAGCATTACTGGAGATAGGTGCTTAGAGATTCAGATGGACGGAAAGCAATTCACAGTTAATTTTCTTTGTCCAGTTGTGGGCATCTTGAGTGGATTTCTTTTAGAAGTAGCATATGCTATAAAATTCAGTATAAAAATGCAAGTTAAATAGGCCAAGTAGAAGCCGGCAAGTTTCAAAAACTGCAAAAAATTGCACATGATGGTCTCATAGTGCGTGTAGAGTGAGCAAATTGCGAGAAATGCACCGCAACTTGCTTGGAAATTTAAGAGTCGAGAAATTATATTGAAGAGAAAGGAAATGTAAATCTCCCCTCTGGACAAAAGAATTTGCCCGCATATTAGCTAGTTGTCAACAGATGTCATAGACATCCAGTAGTTCTATCATTATGCTAACCTTTTCTCATGCCATGCATGTTTATGTTGTTTGCCTGGTGCATATGATTGTAGAAATAAGATGACTGATATTACTTCAAGCTACATAAATGCATATAGTTAAATATTGGTGTAAAATTGTGTCTGAAACAAATATTGTTTGTCCCCTTGCAGGTCGTCCAATATTGGAGTATTTATATGCCTAAAATGTTCAGGTGTACACAGAAGTCTAGGTACTCATATCTCAAAGGTACACAGAATTTGCTTATCTCAAGTTTACTTGGGTGGCCACAGGCTTTATCATGAATACACTCATGTTCCTGTGTACCCACTTCTGTTATTGTTATTATTTATTTGCAGTGATATGCAATTATCCCGTACCCGCCTATTGCATAACCTAACTGGAAAATTTTATAGTTTCACAAAAGAATTAGGCTCCTCTGACAAGGAAAAAGATTGACCAAAGCATGATGTAAGTAACACAGTATCAACAATTATATGTGAAGCCAAAATAAAAATAAAAATAAAAATAAAAATAATGAAAAGATTCATCATGTGTGACATCTGTATGTCTTTAGGTTATTGTCCCTTCCACAGCACTATAACTATTGGACTTCTTCTTCATTTCTTATGAAAAGTGTCCACTTTCTGTAAATATTGTTCCATTAAATTTCATGGTCGGTTCTTTTAAAACTTCAACTGCTGGCTGCAGGTTCTATCTGTAACATTAGATGAGTGGTCTGATGAGGAAATTCAGTCCATGATTGAGGTTGGTGGAAACTCTTATGCAAACTCAATTTATGAGGCATTCCTCCCAGCAGGATTTTCCAAACCTACCCCAGACTCAAGTAATGAAGAGCGCTCCAACTTCATCAGGTGAAGTTAGGTTGGAAGCTTGATTTCTGATAAATTTCTCATAGAATGGAATATGAAACAAAATCTTATCTACTGTGGACTTATAGGTCGAAGTATGAGCTGCAAGAATTTTTGAAGCCTAGCCTCCGGATTGTTTCTTCAAAGACCTCTAGTTCTTTCACATCATGTGATTCCGGGAAGGATGTGGATTCTGATGTCTTGAATACTTCAGTAAGTCTTGATAATTCATGCATTAAAGAATTCTACGGAGTAATTAGTGGTGTGATAATTGTATCTTTCCGAGAGAACATATCATAAATCATTAGTAACACTTGTGAAAAGGTGTAACTGACATTAGTCTCCCATTCTCAACTGCTAGCAGGCAGGCATGGTAGAGTTCATTGGAGTATTGAATGTCAAAGTGATAAAAGGCACAAACTTGGCTGTTAGAGATTTACGAAGCAGTGATCCTTATGTTGTTTTGACTCTTGGGCAACAGGTCAGCTATGTCTTAGAACAATTTTTTTGGTTTCTGGTGATAAAAGAAGGTTTGAGTTATGTTTCTTCAGAAGATGATGCTTTTATTACATGCATTATCATATCCAATACAGAAGGCAAAGACGACTGTAGTAAAGAGCAATCTAAATCCAGTTTGGAACGAGGAGCTTAAGCTTTCAGTTCCCGAGTCTTACAAGGCCCTTAAACTGGTGAGTCTGATGGTTGCTCGAATGGTTAAAATTTTTTGGTCGTATAAAGCTTGTTGTCTTTGCAAAAATATGTGGGCAAAAATCCATAACCCAGTTTTCCTTCCTTGCATATCCAAATTCATAATAAAGAAATGTGTTTAAACTTGCAAAATAAATCTCATCAATTGCAGAAAGAATTGTTCATAAATGTTATAAAATTTACATGAATATAATGGTGCTCATCTTTCACTAGATTTTGGGTTGGGCATTTGGCTGCTTTATAGTCATTCACCCCAAGGGATACTCAAACACTTCTATATTATGACTGCGGACCTTTGAGTATAATCGATGACATTGAAAAGCGAGTAAAGCTAGAATAAACTTAAGTTGACAGGAGCTTTTGTCCACCAACTTTTTTATCTATTGATTTTGCTTTGAGATTCATACTATACATTAAAGCTATCTTTGAGATTTATGTCTTAATGTGTATCACATGCTAGCAGATATCTCAAAGCAAAATCAATGGATAAAAAAGTTGGTGGACAAATGGCTCCTGTCCATTTAAGTTTGTAAGAGCTTTACTCTTGAAAAACTCTTTGCATGCTCGAGAAAGCATGAAAAAAGATTGTGAGAAAAGCTTCACAAACTAGTATAGTCCTTGAATTTCCATGCTCATCATACTATACTCTTCTATAGGAAGTGTATGATCATGATCTGCTCTCTGCCGATGATTTAATGGGTGAAGCAGAAATTGATCTTCAGCCGATGATTGCATCTGCAATGGCTTTTGGCGATCCCGAACTCCTTTCTAATATGCAAATTGGGAAGTGGTTGAAAACAGCAGACAATGCCCTCATCAAGGACAGTGCCGTGAACATTGTTGATGGGAAAATAAAGCAAGAGATATCGCTGAAGCTACAGAAAGTGGAGTCTGGAGAGATTTTCTTAGAATTGGAGTGGACTCCTCTTAATCTATGACGCAGTAGACTTTCGCAATTTTAACTATATATGTTGTATTTGTCATCCTTTTTTGCATTTTACTTGTACTGTGATTTATGGCTGCTGTGTTGTACTCGTTGTACAAGTTCCTTTGTTTTGATTCAAGTTGTTTTTCTTTGATTTTGTGGGTGTCGAGGAATTCTGTTTTTATGTAACCATTATAAAAAATAAAAACTGTGTCAATGAACAAGTATAGTTTCTTAAATGAGTTTGTTATCTTTTCATTTTTATTTTTATTTTTATTTTCTCATTTGCGTGTGTGTGTGTGTGAATAATAATGAAGGTATGTCATTTCAGCCTCTTAGCTAATGTGGCTGTAACTTTTTTCCAATTCCTATTATGCTTCTCAATATTCTTATAGTCAAGATTACTAATGGAAGACCTACTTTACCTCTGAAAACAACCCCCAATTCTATTCAAAATATGTATGAGTACCTCCAAGATCGCTTCGCTAAGATGAGAAACTTCTGTAATTGTGAAAACAGAAACAAGTTACTCTATAACACACAGTAAGTAAATAGCAAGAGGGTAACTAAAAATTCCGAAATTGTTGGAAATTTAGAAAATGACAGCGAGGTCTGTTCTCTGTGCTCTCTTCAGTTTTCTCTCTTCAGTCAATTTGCCTATGCCTATAAACGAGAAGGATATGTTTCGAAGGTTCATCGAACATTCAGGTGATGCCTGATGATGGCATCACCTTCCAACAGCTCACTCCCCATCCTCTGCAGAGAACGAGGAGGCATGATCTGATGATCTCCGAGAGGGCAGTAACCATATTTGGCATGCACTTCCCTGGTAGAGATCCCACCATCAGTCGCCTGCGTGCTACTTCCAGGACAGGAAACTCATCGTGCTTGCCATGAAACCTGACAATAACAATGAAGAAGCAATCACGTTGTAATCTTCAAAAGAGAATTTCGTCTAGACACAGGGGCAACAACAAAATGAAAAAAAACAAAATGTTAATCGTCGATAGTGTGCCCTATTTTTCTGTCAAAAGTTGGAAAGGGATACTTTTCTGCCATAATTTCTTACGCTGCTGCAGCCTGAAGCAGTGTTTTATATTCCCACAAAATTCACCCGAATATTTTTTACTGTAATGAGCAAGACCGCATTCGAAGGGCATATTTGTAGAACGGTCCTTTCAATCTCGTTTACAGAAATTCACCCAAACACTTTTTACTAACAAATACCAATCCAGCTTAGTTTGACATGCATGTACCCGAATTGGTGCTTACAGGGGACTAAAAAGCCTCTCATCAAGTTAGCTTGTCGTTAAACGTAATTGAAAACCAAATTAACCCATCAGATAATCGCTTAGGCCCAAAACTAAGGTGCAAGGCCCTAATGGGTCTTAGTTGAGCTGATGCTGAAAGATAGCCACAATTATGCCTACTAATGAAAGAAAACAAAGACTCTTCTACCCTTACTGAAATTTCGACAGATACTGCCTTTCTGTGAAATTAGTGAGTCTATCTTAAGATAAAATGAGTAAGAAAGTTAATCCAGGAGGTCTATATGCAACAATGAAACTATAGCTAGGGGCACTAAGTTCAAATCATCGTATACTACAAGGGATTTGTATGCAATTTTAACCCCAACATTAAACAACTGGTGCATGCATGCATTTCAGAGTTGAAACCTGTCACCGCTTGCACAAAATCTGTACCTGATAGATTCTCAAACGTGTGCATGAGCTCCTCCAACTCATAAATCCATATCAACTCTGACAAACAAAATGAAGAGAAGGAGAAGGGTTCAATGAACCAAAATGGAGTCATTAACACATGTCAGTGTGATGAATGAAGGAATAAAATGAGCAAGATTTGAGCATGTGCATTTAGCTTCTCCATTATTCGAACTGGGTTTTTGATTGGAGAGAGTGGGTGGTGGGTTGGTGCAACTCATGATTGGAGATTAATGATTGAAGATATGATGCTTCAAATGATTAATGAGGCAACCTCTCTCTCTCTCTCTCTCTCTCTCTCTCTCTCTCTCTCTCT
>JBAKGM010000001.1:41740065-41750163 GCA_037177215.1 Asparagus racemosus
TAATTGAGTTCTTCCTTCAGTCAATTACTTGAAGCGCGTAATTACTTCATTAAACATGCTGGCAGGGATTAAAGGAGGCTGAAATCAAATTTGAAGGAGCATGTTAAGACACATGTAATTTGATGAGCCAATGAATATCTTAATTGCTTTCAATGATGATATGCAAGGATCTCACATGCATCTCTACTACCTTGAACCCACCACGTTCTCCTAAGTACCCAAATCTAATAAAAAAGAACTGAAAAACAACGATTGGAGGCACCAAACAGCTTTGAACTAAAAAATACTTAGGAAAAGATATGAGTAATGCTAAAAAAGCAACTGGTATGTCAAATCACAGAAACCTCTATTTAGATCTGAATTGAATCAACAGCCGTAAGTTCAGAGTGCAGCAAAAGAATCATATCTCCAATATTGACAAAGGAACAGATGAAAAGGTTCATGCAATCTCCAATTTGTACACTAATCACAATAAAGAAACTGAATTCCAGAGAGCCAAAAGTCATCAAGCTTTTTAAACACAAACCAATTGTCACTTTCTTGGTTCATAAGATAATTGGAATAACAACTGCATTATGAAATATACATTAAAGAAATCAAAATATGGAGTCGTAACTAGTATAAATTCCAGTAGCCAACTTAGAGATCTCAGGCCACCACAGAGTCCTGATCAAGGAAAAGCACTTGGGTCTTTTCTGTGAAGGCTTAGAAGCATTTCCAAGCCTCCACAAGGATCCATGGACTCCAAGAAATCACACAAAATGCTGAAGAAGTGGAAGAAGCTCACAGCTGCGCCAAAAAGGAATAGCAAGAGCATCAACTTCCTAAAGAGAACTCTCTCACTTTCTAACACTTCTTCAGCGCTCTATAGCAATGTGCCAAAGGGGTTTCTTGCCTTATGTGTAGGCGAAGAGATGAAGAGGTTCATAATCCCGATGGAGTATTTGAGCCACAGAGCCTTTGGATTCCTTCTGCGACAAGCAGAAGAGGAGTTTGGGTTTGAACATGAAGGAGTACTGAGGATTCCATGCGACGTATCCGTATTCGAGAGTGTAGTGGAGATAGTGGAGAAGGAGAAGGAAGGGTTCTGCTGTTGCTCTATGGAATCCGAGTTTGCTCAGCCTTATCAACCTCAGGAACCAATGTTCAGATACTCATGATTTTCTCCTTTTTTTTCTTTATTCCTCTTTTTCAATCCCCTTCTCTATTTTAAGGAGACAGTGAGCGATATCTGGAGAGGTGTAATAATGTCGAAAGTTTTCAAATCAGTAGCTAGCATAGGAAGAAAAGTCACTATATTATCTCAATGATTCAAGAATGTAATGACGGATTTAATATATGCTTTTCAGAATGATACGTTGAGTTTTTGAGCTTTAGGATGTGATTGCAAAGAAAGTGAGTGGTACTGAAAAAGGAAATTCTTCCTGATCATGGCTATTTTTTCTCCCTTTTCATAACTAATAAAAAAAGACAGTATAAGGAACATAACCAAGTGATAAGAGCAAAAATATACATCCAACAAAGTTATACATTCAGCCTACTGGTCGCAACGTTTGTGAGCTAATAGATCCTAATTTTCAGGAGTGTAGTAAACAATAGTCATGTGAATGCTTCGTCCACGGAGCCTATACATTAATAATGTTAACACATATTTAATGCCATATAACATTAAGTTCAATATTTAATGTTATTAAGATAGGTTATGGAACAAGTATTAATGCAAGCTATATCCATAAGTCCAATATCAATATATTATCAACTGTACTTTTGGTTTCATGACAAGATCACAGAAAGAAATTGCTTATCTCTCAAGATCACAGAAAGAAATTGCTTATCTCTCAACTACAATTGCATTTTCCCTGGGGTTTTCCAAGAACGTTCCACAGAATTTTGACCAAATTTCAGCCATATATAGAGCCATCGTAATATTTAGAAGTAATTCTCCATAAAGGATGCGACTTTCACTGAATAAAGGGACTTGTCTGAGTAGATCATTATCAGTTAAAGACAATGTCAAACAATGATGGAAACATGGAGCATGTCAAAATATGCTTGGCAACAAATTGAGTGCTTAACTATACACAATTAATGTCTTCGGAAGCCTGGGGAAAATACAATAATCTTGATATTGATAGCAATAATTATAATAAAAGATGAGTACAGGAATAATGATTAGTAGGCTAAATTAGACATAAGTACCCAAAGGTTTTACCTGCTTAGTGCTTGCAGATAATTACCTTGATTTTAATCTACAGAAAAATTCCTTGAAGAATTTTTCAACTCTTGCAATTCTCTTACAGGGAGATTCTTGCACTTTAATTGAAAGCCAAATATGATCATTTATGTACTACTTCCCTCCCCCGCAAATCCTATTTCTATAAACATAATTCATTCCTCTACTAACTCCGCCAACATTTATCCTCATCTTCAACAACTTTCGATCTTTTTTTTAACCACAATAAAATTGAACCCACTAATTTACCAAAACTTCAAGCTGAGTGTACGACTATTTCCTTTTTCACCACGTTAATTTCTATTTCTTACTTTTCTTCCACTGTTTGCTCATAATTTTATTAACCGTGGCTGTAACAAATAAAAAATAAGAGGGGAGTGGAACTCAATGCATCCATACTAGTTATTGAAAGGAATTACTTATTAAAATCAGTACATAATCTGTGGACTCTCGTTGGTTGTGATCAATGCACAACCTTACTAAATACTAAAACTATCATATCTTCTTCTTCTTCTTTTTCTCCCTCTCTCCATAAGTTGTGTTTAACTAGCTGGAGATATCTTCTTAGAGTTTATATTTCTTCTTGTCTATCAAGAGAATGTAGACTGCTGCTGTGAAGTTCATGCACTCTCACGTAACACCGCTGAGTTCAAAAGCTTTGACATCCTTCTGATTGAAGTGTTCAGGGTGGCAGAGAGTGAAATCTATATAAACATGGAAGACATTGCCTCCAGTTCATGGTACATGAACCTTATGCATGTGTCTATGTATATTTTCATATTCACCAATTGAAGAATCTTAAATGATCAAGATGCATGAAACCATCAAATGCTCTGTCAATTATCTAATAGATCAAGAATTCAAGATGCACGAAACCAAAATGTTTTGCCGATGAACACAAACTGGCTCAAAATGGAAAGTGTTTCCAGAAAGCCAATCAAGTTCAGAGAGTCAAAATCAAAACTTTGTAGATAAACTCATCAATGGTGATTAATGTTGGAAACTACAAGATGTCTAGGAGAGGCAAGAAATTTATCAAGAGTGATCTCACACTATACTAATCATCTTACGTGGTTGATAGAATTCATGCAAGTTAAATATTAAAGCCATTCAACGTCAAATTATAAAGGTCAAACACTATCAGTTTTCATTCAGCATGACATGCATGCTAAGTTTATTGAAGGAATTACTCTCTGCAGTGATAACAAGTTCATCTAAAGGCACTGGAAAAGTTACACCAAGCATGCATGCCAATGAGGGGATGATTTGTATGTGATTGTTACTTCTCCATAGCCAACTTTCCTCTTTTTTCCTAAGTTTTCCCAGAATAAACAAAAAGCATGTTTCAGGACACAGGAACATGTGCATGTTCTGCTTTCAAGATTTTACTTCAAACCTTAGATTTATCTTTTCTGTAAGTGGTTTAATTTAGAAACTTTTCTATGCTACATCAGTAGACGTGAATGTTTTCTGCATGGACTAAACTTTTGCGAATTAAAACGGGCTATTGTCCAATTATTATTGTGATAAACATGCTGTTATACTGTAATGTATAGTTCCTACTGGTTTTTTTCTCAAGAAGTATTGGTATTAAGCACCATTGTGCAAGTTGTTTGCCATCTCAATCACGAAAAATGCCTGGCTACCGTAAGCTATGCTTTCTAACTATTTTCTAGCACTACTAATGTTTAAACTTACCCTTTTTCTTAATAACAATCAAACTGAATAATTGCATCTAGTTACTTGTATGTATCACAGCACACCAGGCATCAGTAGCAACTTCAATGAAATAGCCTATCCACCCACTCAAAAACAATCAAAATGTACACTTCTTTACTTTGTAATACAGCATGAATGGCAAGTAAGCTTGCCTTTCGCTTGAAGACTACTGGTGACCGCTCTTTCTATTTAATCTTTAACCTTAATCTACTAAATGTCTTGCAAGATATAACCTTAAAAAATGTGATACAGGGATTTAAATTTTGGAGCCAAGAACTGATTATATGCCAGTACTAGCAGATGTAAAATGTGGCTCCAAATTGTCTTACCTGTTTGTTTTCCTTTAACCAATTCATAATCCTGTTCGGAAATATGTCTGTTATGATGTGAGCAAAAATTATTAGCAAGAACTTTATCTCAGATTTTGTGGGGGTAGTATGACTGCATATATCCATTTATCCATTCACCTATTCCTTACACAAATTACACAAGTGACATGATGTAAATATTTCCAAAATCTTAGTAAATTTCAAAAATGTTACTGACTAGTTTCAAAAATGCATCCCTTATACTAGTGATTCCCAATTTGATCATCTCTATCAGGTTTCGTTATTGTTCACTGTGATCAGTTCATCAGTGCACACACAGTCTTTCATCATTATATCGACTCCTGAGTCCTGACTGACGACACAAGAAATAAATTCAGAACCTAGTAGTCTTCCTCAAGATTATTGCAAACTAACTTTCATGCTCATTGAAATTAATCGTCCTCCTCGACTCTAAACCTTAGTTATCACACCCCAACTGATAACCCCAACTATTATGCCCGCAAAGGATACACTCAGACGTACAGATTCAAACATGACAATACACAACGATACAACAAACTCCAAAGTTGTGGCGAGGTTTCAGGATCATAATTTTATACTCGTAATTTTATCTCTTTATTCAAATTGCTAGAAAACACAACTTACACAAGACATCAAGATCCATTGTGACTTGGAGATGCAACTAACGTATAATCTCACATATATTTCTACTAATCACAAAAGATTTTCACCACAAAATGGCATCTTTTCAACAGAATTCTCAGTTACAGTCCCTAATTTACAGATATTTCAACAGATCCCCAGTAATCATGTCCACATTATAATCTAACACAGAATTAACATCAACAAGAACAAAATTAGGGGAAATTTTAGTAAAGTTGGCAACGATTACTCACAAGAATGCGGCTAGATTACTGAAAAATTGAACTCATTAGGGTCTTAGATTTGGGCGGTAACTTCAGCCCTATTCACCTCCGCCTTCAACCTCTAATTTTACAAACGGGTTTTTAAAAACAGATTTTTTCTTTTTTTTTTTTCTTTTTTTTTTTTTTTGGGGCGTGGGCGAGGGGGCGCTCGGGGTCTTATTAGCAAAAAAAAGCTCTCTGTCTTTGGCTAAATTATTGAGCTTAAATGGAAATATCATTTTTTTCAAGAAGGTACTATTTCTTCTTCTTTGAGTTTTTTGCCTCTCTTCTTTTGTTCATATGCACCAAAAATAGCTAGGTGTCGTACAAAACAATGCTCAATATTAATAGAAACAATATGTAAATATATAGGTAAATTTTTCAGTATTTACACAGAAATATGTAACCATTTGTGTAAATAGAGCTCAATACAAAACAACTTACGATCGGCTTGTAAATTCTATCAGACCATAATCAAAACAATTTCAATTTGCATGTAACTGTTCTTGATGCAATATAAAATTATAACTCTCAATATTCACCGTGCCTTTGAAATTGTGATATAGCGGCTTGGATTTCAAAATGATACCAGACACTTGTCAGCCCTCTTTTTTTATTTATTAGCACTTAGCATCCTTAAATTGGGTGATATGTGCCACTAAAGACATATATGAGGGTGATATCTGCAATTTACCCCAGAATCTAACCATATTCACACTGAGCGCGCCGGTTTAACTTATTAAACCGGCTTCGCAAGCCGGCCCAGACGAGGTTCGAATCAAGAATACCGGGCAGCGGCGGTCACTGAAGATTAGGGGCGGGCAGCTGCCCGTAACTGACCGGGCAAGGCGCCACTATCGAAAATCTTTCCACCACGTGTCACCATTCTATTAGCTGCTCGACGGAAAGTAACCGCTCTCAAAATCTTTGAATCTTAGCCCAGGCCCCTCCACTTCATCATATTTGCACTGTAGACGCATGAAGTACATTTGTAAATATCATTTTAGCTTTGAGCTGCCACGTGTCCAGCGGTTGTTGCGTTTCCCGAGGCGCTTCATGAGAACATGTGGCCATCCTTCGGTCTCCGCGCACTCTACTCCTTAGACAAATTGTAAATTGCATAAACTAATCAATAGCCGTACGGTGAAAAATATAATAAATAATTTGCAATTTGCAGAAAAAGGTAGGGGCCCGTGACAACCATTCCACTTGCTGCGAAAAGGAGTACGAAAAGATACGGTTTTGTCCCGCACAGATAACCGTCAGCCTTTGCATGGAGCCCCTCAATTTGGGTAGGCTGTGCAATATATTAAATGTTGAGGAGCTCGATTTTGTATTTATTTTTAGTGTTTAAGGTAAATTTAAGGTGAGATAAGCACAAATCAATTAATATCTTTTTAATCTATCGAGAATCTTGCAACAAGGAAACAACCCTTACTTTGGAAATGTTTATCTCCTGCCAATTATGCAACCATTTTAGCTTATATAAGACTTACAAGATTTCTGTTTTGATTTTCTCTTTTTTTAGTAACAATATGCAAATAACTTTGTTTAACATTAATAAATAATTTTAATGAAACTTTGTATATGGTTAACAACTATAGAAATAATATGAAAAGAGAAACTATTTTTTAAAGTATCGAATATTATTTTATGATGGAATAGAATTGAGTTGAACTAAGCAATTAAAATGAAATTGACAAATCTTGCGGTCTTTCTTACTATATATTGCTGTAAGTAAATTTTTTTAGTTAATTTATGTTTAAAATTCCACATTATTTTAGTCATGTTTTTATGTTGTCTGCTTGTGTTTATGTCAATAGCTAAAATTAGTGACATATTACTAACGCCATCGAATGAGTGTGATAGAAGAAGATATGTAGATGCTCATTTGATGTGATCAGATGCAAACAAATATTAAAATTTTAAATTCGTTTAGACATGTATATTAGAAATTTTTTAATTGACCAAATACAGATGCAAACATATGCACAAAAACAAGATAAAATATATTTCAAGTTTTGTATTGATCAAATGTCCGAATTATTTTGACATTGGATTGGTAGACTTAGAAACTATTTAAGTGATTGAAGTTTTGGAGAGCCTAAAAGATGATGTTTTTATGTTTCGTGTAATTTGATCTAAGAGGTTGTATATTTCTCGATATCTCTCCTATCACATGATTGTTGATTTATTTTCGTTATGTTTGCCATATATCTACATTTGTTTGTTTTTTTTTTCCTTATATCATTTGATTTATATTCACATCTATACAATAATAGAATATGTATTTGATAGTCACCACACATAATCTCTTGGTAAGTTTTGATTCCATTCAATTTCAATCAAATCATCAAATATTTGCTAAAAGATTCTCTTTATCGGCTACCAAATAAAAATTATAACAATCAAAACAAAAAGGAACAAGATTCAATTCATCATCGTTAAATAAATATATACAAGACAAATCAAAACATGGAAAAATTAGGGACCCATTTGCAAAATCCCTGAGGGCATCCTCGTCATTTCGCCACCGTCGTCCTCCTCGTCCCATTTAAACCCCACAATTTCTCCTTAAAAAAAACAAACAAAACCCCACCGTTTGAAAAAAAATAATAATAAATTTTAAAAAAATGGCAACAAAATCGAAGAAAATCGACATAAACCAGATCGTCCTCCTGAAGCACATCACCAAGCGCTGGCGATCTCTGACGCTCCGCCGCTCAAACTCCGGAGGAAGCTGCAGCGGCGGCGGCGGGGGTTCGGTGCGGCCGCCGCCGGGGAATCTGGCGGTGTACGTGGGCCCGGACAGGCGTAGGTTCGTGATCCCGGCGAGGTTCATGAACTTCCCGGTGTTCGCGTCGCTGCTGGAGATGGCGGAGGAGGAGCTAGGGTTTCAGCCAGCCGGCGGGCTCGTGATCACGTGCGACGTGGACTTCTTCACGTGGGCGATCAAGGCGTTGCAGAAGGACGAGGAGAGGTTTAAGGGGATTGGGCTCGATGGGTTCTTGGAGATTTTCTCGGGTTCGGGTTCGGGTCTGTGCAAGGGTTTTGGGTTGGTACCCGGTAGGGATAGTTTCTCTCCTTTGATTAGTAAAACTAGGGTTTGAATGTTGATGATTTCGGATCTAACTTTTTTTTTTTTTTGGGTGTATATTTTTTGTGGGGAGGAAATGTGAGAGCTTTGAGATGTTGGTTTTGGCAATGCATCGATCATCCCATCCATCCGCATGAAGGAAAAAAAATGTGGGTTGAGATGATTTTTTTTTTTTCTTTTCTTTCTTTTCAATGGAGGACTCCTTTTTTAATTTTTTTTATTTTAAGGTTGAAGATGATGTATCTGGATTATGGCAATTAATGAAAAAAGTTGGTCTTGTTTTTTCCCTCATGGTTGAGTGCTTCGCTTGTAATTATTTGTTTATGGACGAGGCCCTCATTTAGCTGAATTATGATAATTAATGAAAAAGTCAGTACTTTTTTTTAACTTATTATGAATATGCTCTGTCTGACCCAAACTTTTTTTTTCCCCTTCTCAATTAAATTATAAAACTTTTGCAAAATGAGTAATTGACATTAATGTGTTTTTTATTTTTATTTTTCTTTTTTGCCTGAGAGCATTGCTGGATTCTCTTAGTATAAAATAACATGGTTGAATCATGAGAGAGAGGGAGAGGGTTCCTTATAACCACCTTTCTTTGGTGGAGAGAATCAATTTTCTGGTTATAATGAGAGAATCTTCTTTTATGATATATAATACATTAAAATTATCTGAGTTTTGTATCCCTTAGAAACCACCTTCAGAATATTTTTATTCTAAAAAATGATTTTTGATTGTCAATTTAGACATAGTTTTTTGTTGTAATCAACACCTAGACTCATTTTTCGGTTAAATTTTTTAGTTTTGCTATGTTAGAGATACTATCCTTAATGGAGGTTAGGTGGGGTCAATTGCCAAAAAATCTTAATTGGAAAGTGGGCAAGTTGATTGCAACAAAAAAAAAACCTCCTTTAAAAACTGATTTATGTATAAATTAACAAGCAAATGTAGTTTGATAGAATGACACTATTTTAAAATTAATTTTCAAATAAAAAAAGCCCGTATTAGTTTACGTTAAATGTATGTCAACGAGATTTAAAAAAGAAGAGAGTGACACCTAAGCATAATGCGGCAAGTGACTTGTTACTTCCTATTCCAATATGAAATTGTACTTGTTGCTCTTTATGACATGCACAAGACTTAATACTAAAATATCATGTTACATATGTTTTGATAAATATCTATAAGTCTATGGAAAACAAGCAAAAATAAATTATCTTGTAGTATAGTCATCACTATTCTCATTGTATTCTAATAGCCATAAGGTACTGGGGAATCGCGGGTCATCCAGATGGTTAGGAGGTTCCAACATAGCTCCCGAGGTCTTCAGTTCGATTCTTATTAAAAAAAAAGATAAATAGAAATAATAAGATCATCTCTTAACAATATTTATGGTTTTCTTTTTCTTTTTCTTTTTCTTTTTCTTTTTCTTTTTTGTTTTGTTTGTTTTGGCTGACTGTTGGAGTCTATGTAGCACAAGTGCCAGCATTTGCATTGTAATTTTTGTCTAGAACCGGTGAAGGAAAGACCAAGTGATTCTCAAAAGTGTTGCCCCAATTTGTCTCGAGCTGGTGAGGAACAGAGCTCAAAAGTGGCACATGCCAACTTTTTCTTCCCTAGCAGTGGACACGTGTAAAGGAGTCCTACTGCAATGTACTTGAGAAAAATGACCCTACTACCACACTTTGAGGCTTTGATGTTGCCTCCCTTGGGAAAACATGCACTATCTATGTTGGCTAAGATTTGACATTCATAAAGTGGTGTCTCAAGTTTTTCAAGAAGAATCAATTTCAGTACTTTAGTAAATATCAATAT
>JBAKGM010000001.1:41760508-41781892 GCA_037177215.1 Asparagus racemosus
CTTCACAAGGATTGTCAACTTGTAATCCTTTGTTATCTGGAGGCATTTGTAGTGAAAGTTGTCAGTTTGTAACCTTCGTCGACAGTGTTTCTTAGATATTGGCTGTCTTCAGTAATTTTTTTATAGCCTACAGTCATAGGCATAGATCGAGCCTTAGTCTTTTGATTCAAAGCCTCAAGCCCCAACCGCTTGGCCACCAGCAGAAGATAAATCTTATTAATATTGTCCCCAAACTTAGTCTAATTTAGCTTCTTTACAACCAGCCGTTCGGTCCGAGAGATAGTTACGATGAAGTAACTTCGGAAATTTACATTGGCCATTTTTAGACTGACCCCCTACCCATGGGTCGAGTTCCGCCACTTGCGTTGGATTCAAAAAAGTTGACTACAACCATAACTGGACATGTTCCCACGAGAAAATCCCATTGTGTGATAGTCGCAAACGACGCTTACGTTGGATTCAAAAAAATTGACTATAACAGCATAACCATAATTGGACATGTTGTTCCCATGAGAAAATCCCATTGTGTGATACTCGCAAACATTATATTATAAACTAATACGTACCTGCTTAAGAAGTTATTGCTTAATTATAATAAAGCAAAATTAATTAAGATTTCCCGTGCGTTTCACATTTCTTATATTTATATTTGCATATCCTTTAGAGAATCATGCATACTCCTGTCGTCATATACTAGTCAACCTAAAATTTCTAAAATTTAGTATATAAACGCCCTATGGCCTCTGCCTCCCTCGTACACCTCTCTCTCTCTCTCTCTCTGACTTACACAGAAGCCATGGATTTCTTAGAATCAGATGAGTTTTTGTCAATGATCATCCCAGTCATTGTTTATTGGGTTTATTCAGGGCTTTATGAAATGTTAGGCAATTTGGATAAATATCGCCTACACTCGAAAAAGGATGAAGAAACCAAGAACTTGGTTCCCAGACGGGAGGTCATCAAAGGAGTGCTACTTCAACAAGCAATTCAAGCAACCATAACTCTAACGCTATTTAAGGTAAGAAGCACATCGCATACATATATATATTTTCTCGCTGTGTAAGGTTTAAATTTGTAATAAAGCTTGTTCGTTCGTGCAGGTAATGGGAGGTAACAAGATCATCATCAACAACACAAGCTCAAACACGACTTTTACAGTGGCCATAGCGCAATTTCTCATCGCAATGCCTGTATTCGATACATGGCAATATTTTGTGCATCGATACATGCACATGAACAAGTTCTTGTACCGAAACTTCCACTCTTGGCACCACCGTCTCGTTGCTCCTTATGCCTATGCCGCTCAGTATAATCACCCAATCGACGGAATTCTCACTGAAACCGTAGCTGGCGCCATAGCATTCTTTGTTTCGGGAATGTCGGCAAGAACTTCAATCTTTTTCTTTACGTTTGCTACTATCAAAGGTATAGATGACCACTGCGGAATTGTGCTCCCTTGGAACCCGCTTCATGTTTTGTTTCATAATAATACAGCGTATCATGAGATTCATCATCAGCTCGCTGGAAATAAGTGTAATTTTGCACAGCCGTTTTTTGTGATGTGGGATAAATTGTTGGGGACTTACGTTGGTTATAAGATTGAGAGGAGAGAGGGTGGTGGATATGAAGCTCGGATTGTGAAAGACGCTCGCGAATGATTTTTCTTCTTCATGTTATCGTTACTCTCAAAATTAATTAAGATGTAAATCCATGATTTTTTTTCTTCTTTTTCTTAATTTGTTTGCAAGTGGATGGAATATTTATTTGTTACATTTAAAGTTTGTGAAAGAAGTTGTGTACGTGTGCCATACTTATAATCAATGAATTAAATTTCTCATGTGTCAGATGAATCAGAATTTTATTAAGGCTGACAACACAGTATGAAGGTTCACAAATTAAGTAACTTCATAATCTTTTTTAATTTTTAACTATCATACAGAATGAAATTAATTATTTTCTTCAACCAAGGTGTCCAAGATGGGCAAGCGAATGTCATATGAAATGCGACCTGTGTAGAAGCGTATCATATATAAATGATGATGGTGTCAAAATTAACAAGATGGAAAACATGACGAGAAACTTATGCATAACGTACAAGAGGATTGATGATGACGCATATCCAAGATATTGATACGGATATGAAAACCAAATATGTAGTCACATTTAAGGTGCGAATGAGAAATTATGAACCCATTTTTTTATCCAAAAAAATGAAGAAATTTGTATGCTGGGGAACATGCTGTTTTTGTTCTCCAAGATTCTAGCCATGGCGTGCAATAATTGTAGAGTTTCGTACCTTTTGAAGCTGGTTTTCACCCATGGCTGAAGGCTGTGTTGTTTCACTTGTTCCAGTAAGAGATGCGTCTTCCTGGTCTGGGACGCACATGAACGAAGACATCTTCTGCTGCTTTCCCACCATAAGTGTCTCACAATGGTTAGCCATTTCTTTGTATGATACACCAGGAGTGGTTGACACTGAAAATCTTCCGCCTTGCCATGTCTTTTCTAGATCCTGAACCGCTTCAAAATATCTTTAATCCATATAAAGTTTTAAATGATTTCATGTAATCAACACCACATGTTTATTGGACATAAATAGTTTTCCATCTTTGAATCTTTTTTTGTAGTCCGGGTATTGAAGACAGCTATGGTGGTAAGGACTAAACAGGCTGAGTGCCAATTTATTAGACAAAACAGAAAAGCAAACTACTCCTTTCTGGTTAAGGAAATATAGATGTATGAAAAAGATTAACAATTAATGCATTTTTACAAATCAAAATATGCTCCTAAAGATAAAATGTAATATAGGGATGAAAGGTTACATAGCATATATTTCCATATCTGAAGAAGAGATCAAAACAGATGAATGTAGCAACACCAATCTCTGTAAGTCTTTTACTTCGAATTTGAAAGTAATAGCTTCATATTTTGTAAAATAATTCACAGCATAATGACCGTGAAATAGTGTTCCATTCATTTCCAAGTTTCTCTCTTGCATATAATTAAGTTTAAAAGACAACAGAATGGGAGAACATACCGTTTCTAGAATCTGACTGATGCCAAGAAGAAGTGATGAATCTATAGGAAACTCTGGCTGGGGATCTGATGCATGCTCAGATGCTTCCGTAGGAACATCATCATCAAATGAGATGAGCGGAGGCAAGTCCTGTAAATAAGCATTAACATCTTTAAGAGCAGAAAATTTCAAATGAACATCTGGAAACAACAAAGGAAAAAATACCTTCACATAGTTTATTTTATCTTTATTAACACTTTGGATATGCGTATGTGCTTCGAATTGCAGACCACTTAGGCATATATCTTCAGGCACAAAGTCCTCCAACAGCTGCTTTCTGATGGTAGATTGATCCAACTGCATATTTTCAAAGGACCAACAATGGAACTGATAAGCAATGGAACCAGATTCAATATGATGCTTTACGAAGGAATTGAGGGACTTACTTCTGGTGAATCTCCTAAGCTGTTTACTATCAATGAAACCAAGGTATTCTTTGACTGGCCATCAGTTAGTTCTACTACTGAAAGAGATTGCAGGGCAGCATCGTTGTCCTCTTTTGACCCATAAGTCTTAACAGGATAGTCATACGCGGTGCTTGCAACGTTTAGCTTGCTATCTTCAACCAAACAAAGAAATGGATCCATCTGGTAAAGGAAATTGACTATCAGCTAAAATTAGACTTGGAGTGCGAAGATTGTTATAAAGTAAATATTTGTGAGTGGACGATGTAAGATGTTAAACACTGCGATAATTATATTCAAAATTTCAGATCTTAATTTGTCTGTTGTAAGGCATAGTTAACATGATTGGGATTTTAGGGAACAAATAGCTGTTAAATGTGGCATGGTAAGCAAAGTTGGAAAGCTAAATAGATCCTAAGAACTAAGTACTGAAATTTTGGTTAATTGCTATGGTCTTTTGTGATGAAAGAGTTGTTGCGTTTAAACAGTCATGAGGTAAGTTTATTAGACCAGACTGACTACAACTCAACGAAAAATGTTCAGGAAGTGCTAACCTACCTCCAGTTAAATTACAAACATTAAGGTGCGTCACTTTTTAAATTTAATTTCATCATGAACATTTTGTTATGTATATAATTATATCTCTTAATATTAAATCTGTCACAGTTCCAAGTCCTAATATAGTAAATATAATAGAATCTGAGCATCTGTGTTCCAATCATGTTAAGAAATAAACTAGTTACTTCAAAACAACCAAGTAATTCATACCGTTTTTTCATTGAGTGATGATTTAACAATTGGAATAAGTGGAGCAATGTTGAAAGCTTTGGAAGAAAAAACCATCATAGATGTCGACAACGTAAAGAGAGACCTGCGGCGAGATGGTGCCAGTGAACCTATGGATGTGTCAAATAAACATCGATCACGGGAAATGTTATCAATAAGAGGAGCACATAAAAAAAATCTCACATTAACTATGTTAGGTTACATAACTTTTTTCTTGCTATAAACAGCAATTGACTTTCTAATGTAGGATGTAAGGTTTGAGATAGATTTAGGTAGACAGTAAGGTAGACAGCAGGCCAGTTCTATTTTCTAATCCCCACCCTACTCCACAACCCACCCAATAAAAAGTGGGAAAGAGGAGGCCAGTTAAGTATATAATAAACTAATATAGGTTGATGCGTAGACAAAAGTTTAGTTTTATTACAAAGATGTCCCAAATGATAAGCTTGCATGTGACTGCGTAGTGAATATCTCCATTGGTGTACTTTAAATGCATCAGTTTATAGTAGTGAGAATATACAGTACAGTTAGGAAACAAAACCACAATTCTGATTAATGAAAGTTTAATACATCTAGATGCCATTCCGTTACTTCTGCATGCCTGGACAGAACCATGTTTTTCTTGTAGGTATTTGGATATAAATAAATATGATTGCATAGATTGATGAGGTTGTGGCGTAACTTTGTCTCACTCCATTTAAAGGCAATAGTTGTGCATGGTAAATTACATGAAAGCGGTGTTAGCCATTGTTGGCCTGAAAGAAACGGGTTTGCTATTGACTGGCAAAGGTGTTTGAGTTGACATCTTTTAGAATGACGAGAATCTTCCAGACACTGCACCACAAAAGAAGGATACAAGTAGAGTTTCACAGAACACCAACCAAGAGATACTTTTTTCAGATAATAAAATTTCATAGTAGATATTCATTTCTATAAAAGGTAGATTGCCTTAAGTTGTTCAGTTGATTATTGTCTACTAATTCCTTTCTCACATAGTTCAGATTCACCTGCAAGCAAGAGTTGCAACTTACTAGAGATGAGAGAAATTTGTTAGGATTGCTGCTTACTGACTCAATTAGGGGTTCTACTCTGGAAGACTGGAAGTATATTTTATTGTATCCCTCCAGAAAAATAAGCGTGTGTTCCAATTAACACTTCAAAGAGAAATCATGCACCTCAAAGTCTAAAGCATTTATGACATTGTTTCTACTTATTTTCTTTTTCATCGGTTCTCATACTTCAGATATTATTCATGTATAGCAGATGACAGGCTCTGCTGCTCTTTAAATCTGTTTCCCTGGTGAATATTACTATGTAGCGCGACACATGAAATTGAATCCTTCACAGGCTATATAGAAGCAAATGCTTCTCCTCTAGTCTACAATGATATGCCTGATCCCTAGTTGGTTAGACAAACTTTACTGTAACAATAAGATAGGTTTTACTAACATCCAACATACAAGGTTTTTAATATCGGATATCGGGGAAATATCATATGGCAAAAATTCATATTAGACAGCAGATATCGAGGAAATATTGGGAATATGTAGTAAATATCAGAATACCATAACGGATGTTTGCATATATAGTATAATGCAAAAATGTAATCTCAACATACTTAATGAATTCTAAGCATACAAAATGTAAATAATAAGTGTTTAGGATCACTAATCAACCTTGTAAAATAAACAAAAGTACAAATCAATATTGCAACATTTCGTTTGATTTTTTAGGTCAAAATGTCATTTGATATAATGGGAATATCATGATATCTCGCCCAAAAATTGCCAAACATGGCATATTGTTTTGTGACAAGCCATATAAAAGGATATATCGGCAATCATATCGTCTGATATATTGGCCATATTGGGGATATATCGCCCAAAACAACCAAAAATGGTAAAATGATATTTAGAGACCATATCGATTATGACAAGCCCTGTAAAAGGATATATCGAGTGCTATACTACTCCATGTCGGGGATATTTAAAACAATGCCAACATGTCATCCCAGTGTTATGGCATAGCACTTGCTTGCTGAAAGTTTTCTTCTACATGTAAAGCTATAAAGGCAAAGGGAATGAATGAACAAAAATATGATTCATAGGGAGTTTATAATGGCAATCTCATTTCCTGGACTTTGAGCGAGATAATGAGGTAAAACAACTATATTGATATTGATAAAATAAAGAGAATTTTTATAGAAACAACAAGATCCTGGCCAGAAATTTTGCATGCATTGTATCAGTCCTTGTCCAGTAGGATTATCTATTAAAGTCATAAAACCAAGTTTCAGCAAAATATATCAATATACTAGCTTACTCTCTCCTCCAAGTGAAATGCTCCTCAAAGAAAATGCAAGCTGAAAACCTCTTGTTAGAGACTCATGCACCGAGGTCTGAGACATTGCAAAGAGAAAGATTGATAGATGCAGTTAATATTAATTAGTTTACCATAGACTAAAGTTCTATGAAACAATTTGTGATACAAGATGGGAAACTTAACAAAAGGAAAAGTACGCACGCAATGACCACCTGAAATAAAGCCACGAGGCTTGGCTCAGCAGTAAGAGTGGAATTAGTTTATGGGAGGTTTGAGATCAAGAGTAGGCCTTTGTAAAAATAAAGAGCTTATACTTTTTTCTACTAAATTGATTTCAGTTGGAATGTAGATATGTTTCTCTGGATTGAAAAATTGAACTATAAGTTGGAAGTTAAATCTACCAATTAAATTAGGCAAATGGTTGCTAATGGAAATGATCTAAACCTGCATGTGATGTTAATACATGATCGTGCTTACAAAGATTAGCTCACATAAGATCAGATTCTCCAATACTTAGGCATTAATTCAGCTTGATAAAAGCTACAATAAAATATGCGCTTATGTTGTTTATTTTTCTCATTTCAAAGTATAATTTTAAAAAACTTTTATGTTCAAACTACACTGGGATAGATAGTGTCGATGACTGATCAGTCAAAATCAACTTGCATGTTTTCAAAGTAGAACTGCAGCATAGAACTGAGAAAGAATATAAGTCAGTAGTATCTTAAACAATATAGGATCATGTAATGTGCTATTCACTTGCAGCATTGTACCCATATGGCACAGAATGTTACCACATTCCAGGCGAACTATGAATTGCAAAGTTATTACTTCAAGGTTGAAGCAAAGAAGTCCGTATAACTAAACTTAAGCTTTGAGGGCAGAGAATAGCTTACTATAAAAAGAGAAAATGCAAGCAGAAATAAGTTGTGAAAAAAGAAATTTATGAGGCTTAGAAATAATTCATATTTACCTTAGCTTGAGAAAATAACAATAACAACCCATATGTATGAGCAATAGCTTCATAGTTTTGAGGAATATTGTCAGGTGACATGGCCTGTACCCATAAAGATGAAAGCAGAAGCGAAATCTGCCGGCCACTTAGTCTGAGGGGAACAAAGTCCTGCATGTAATGCAAGGAAAAGTCAAGCAGTGGTGGTGCATTGTAGAGGAAACTAACGGGCCTTCTAAGCTGGATTACAATTTACAACTACAAAGCATTCATGCATGTACCACTTCTTCATGCTCAGACAAATTTTGTTCTGCAGTTGGTGGTAATTGAGGGCCTTTCATGCTGTACATTCGACTTTTAGATGACTGTAGCCTTTTAATGCTAAAAAATCGACTTTTAGAAGATTGCAATCTGGGAAGTTTGGGATCATTGCTGCTCTTTAGTTGTCCATCTTGACCTTGGGAGGCTTCCCTAAAAGAGGACTTATTCCTCTTTAACTTTTGGAAAAGAGCAGCTGAAGATGAAAAGACTGATGTGGTCCTTGAGAGTGTTCTTTGAAGATCATACTTGGCTAATTCTGGAGCATCAGAGAGATGAGGAGATACAGAAGAAGGAACAAGAACAACAGAAAATATACGGTGTGCCCCTAAACGTGTTTCATGATCTTGATGGACCATTGCGACGAGCAGATGATGAAAGAGTGATTCAGGAAAAGCCTGCATCATGTCGTTTTGGATAAAATGATTCTCAAGAAATATACTATAATGATCTTATATGCTATCAATTATCAAATGCAGGAAAATTGGCTAACCTTATTTTGATACGCCAAGTTTGGTACTGATGCCATTATCTGGGCAGTCCGGTAAACTGCAGCAATTGTTGCCCTAGCGACTGACACTGTGTTAGAAATATTCTCCAACATCACAGCCATCATATCAAGTACTGGTCCCCCATCACCAACCTGATTTAGAGCCAAAAGATACGATAACTCTTATCAATCATATTCACTGCTCGCATGGAGGAAAGAAAACCGCACCATACCTCATTATTAAAGGTGTATTATCACTGAGCATAATGATGAGGTATCTTGTTTCTTGCTATGTGAGGAAGAGATGGTATCCCGAAACATTCTTTTATTGCTTGGTTAGTAGCATTGAGCAAAATTAGAACTAAAAAGTGGATGGTCCAAGTTGGTACTTTACAAGAGAGTAGATGCTTTTCTATGTACTTCTGATAATGAAAGTAGAGACCACTTGTTCTTTCAGTGTGCATATTCTCAGGAGGTCCTAAGGGTTGTTCTTCAAGTGATGAAATTAAGAACTCCTATTAGAGCTTGGCCTCTAAGTTTGGAGCAGTTTCGGAAGATGGTGAAGGGGAGAAAGTTGCAGAGTAGCGTTAGAAGAGGATTACTGTTAGCTAACATGTATAGAATTTGGCAGGAGAGGAACTCTAGGGTTTGTAAGGCTGAAGCTCACCCTCCAAGTTGGACTGTGAATAATAGTATAACTGACATGAAGCCTAAGCTGAGTAGGCAAGTGTATAAGAGATGACTTGTATGCTATACTGTATCGGCTGGTTTATCCTTGTTGATATTCTTAGTTGTGGCATCAATTGGAGTTGTTAAACCTAGGAATTCCTCAGTATAACTGTGAAGTTTGTTAGAGCAAATAAAATTCACTCACCTTTACTTAAAAAAGATGTAGTTTTGTGCATTATATAAAAAATGAAGGTATGCTAAAGAAACTCAAGTAAAATCTACTGGAAAGCCTTTAAAGCTTCCCCAAAGACAAAAGTATCCAATTTACAAGAAAAATGCAACAATTTTGTGTTTGGAAAGTATCAAGAAATACCTTTTTAGATAACTGAACGAGGCACTCATCTACTGCTATTCTGAATTTACTGATCAATCCATCCCCTGAGTCTTTATCATTGCACGAGCTTTGCATGGTTCTCCGCAAATGCTTAACAAGATCGGTCATGGCACCAATTATTGATGGTGAAATCTGCACTTTTGATTGTTTGGCAAGATTGGTGGTAACTTTGACTATATCTAGCTGCATATCAGGTTGTTTTACAACAGCTTTGTGATCAAGATGTTTGACCAATATGGAGGTTAACAAATGTGTATTCTGCCCTGTGTAAAAACGCAATTGTCAATTTAAACAAAGGTCAATGATATGAAATGCAATCGAATATAGAATACAATTTTGATACACATTGCAATTCTTACCAGACTGCTCCATTAATAATTGCATGTCCAATAAGACACAAAGAGCAAGCCCTTGTTTAGGTGACCATGAATTGTTATTATCAAAATAGCGAAAAAGGGACTCCAACACCCGCCTTACAGTTGTAGCCTCCTTGGCTAGATTGGCTGCGTTATGTACACAAACCCTGGACCAAAAATGGGAGCTCTTGGCTTCATCCCTGTAAAGTGAAACTTTTAATGAGGTCCACAAGCACAATTGCTATAAAGAATAATCTAGGCAAGAAAAAAGAGACTAAGGACAAAGTCATACATGGTCAAATTCAGTTCTCCTTTGTCATTTACAATTTCTTTCCAAGTTGGAATCTTTGTCAAATTCAGTTCCTTTTGAGGCTGATCATCCTCGACAGCATCTTCTGATTTCTTGGGACCTTCATAATTTTCCAAGATTACTGAAACGACCTGTAGAGTTCTAAAAATAAATAAGTAAACTGCAATAAATTAAAGAGAATTTACCATCATAAGTGGAAGTGAAACAAGGTGCTTTCTTTGACGAATTGTTGTGCCAAGATTGAAATATATCTCAACTTTCTCTCTCAAAAAAGAAAAGGAAATGAGCAAGCAATGGGCAACTATAATTATTCTGTCATTGGCAAGATGAACCGATAACATTACAGCATAAGCGACAAAATTTGACATGGCAAGTTAAAAGTAAGTATGATATGTGCTAAACATTTGAGAACCAAAAATGGACAGACAAGTGATACTTGAGATTCAAAGTCAACAATCAGCAAGGGTGGATGTAAGAAGCAATAAATTAGATCTTCATGTTCAACCCAGAATAAAAAGTATTGTTTTCATCCCATACTCACATTATACATCACATACCATATTGCTAGGAAGTCAGATTTTATGCTAGTACGTGTAATGGCTACAGATGTATATGGAAAAATAAGATTATGCATTCTACCATATGAAATCTGCAATTGGCCCTTAAAAGTAACTTATCCTAATTGTTCAGTGTTTCACAAGATATACAATGTACAATACAACTTAAGACAAAGGAAAGATGCATCTAACTGAAAGTACACTGAAAGAGGAAACATGAAAAGAATCAATTACATCTTACATTGTCAAATTCTGTTGATATATGAGAATACTCCCCCATGAACCAAATCTGTGCATTATGATTAAGAAAATAAAAGCATCAGAACAATAAAGATATGAAAGCTAAAACATAAACTTAAATGTTGAGAGACAAGAACTGATAGGCTATGAATATAATGTCTGACAAATAACGTAGATCCCTACTGGATAGTAGTGATGACTTTGTACAGAATCCACAACTTAAGCTAGGAAGCATGATCAAATGGTGAGTTTTGTAGGACAGTATCAAGTGCACCGGCTAACCATTTTATAAGACTTTGTACAATGCATTCCATGTGTCAAACGCAACCTTACATCTCTTTGAACATAAACTAGAAAACAGGGCATGACTATTCCACCTTCCGTAAGCATTCTTAATGAACCGCAATCAAAAACACTCGTCATATAGGAATGTACTCATGCATATGCATATACACACAAACAATATGCAGAAAAAGTACCCCAAATTCCTCTTGCCTGCACTATAGACTATAGTAAGACACAATTGGAGAAAGCCTGAATGAAATTTTTATGAAATAAGATGGATCGATATCTTATTTAGTTAAACTCAAGTCCTTCTTTTACCAATCATGATACCTCTTTATTAGTATATCCACTATCTTAGATCATAAAGCTGAAAACAGTATAAAACAGTAATATTTCTGGTTGAAAGTTGAGGTGTCTCTTTTTTTTTTTTTTAAAGCAAAACTGTTACAGTACCATTTAAATAGAATCAAATAAGGTCTATAAAGCAAAAAAAGTCATTCACACAAGTATCTGGTGATTAACAAAAGACAAACCATACAATGCCTTTTCTTTAAGGTTTGAAGTATAATAAGGAGGTAAGGTAACAGAAATATTAAGTTTTCTATTTTCTAAAAATATTAAGTTGAGATAGCTACCATAGAAGAAAGAGCTTGCAGGCCTGCTGCACGTAAATGATGTGACTGCTCATCCTCCCCAATCTCTTGAGATAGTTGACAGAGTTTCGGAATCAAGGCTTCCAAGTTGAATTGATAAGTGCCATCAATCTAGAATGTGCAAATAATTCAGTATAATCTTAGTCTAGCGTGTATTTCCTTTAAGAACTAGATCTATACCTAAAAGTTGTGTTATGCGTTACCTGACAATTTACAAAATCAAAAAGTGTATGGCATCCTATAATGCGTATTTCATCCTGTCTTGTTTGATCCAAAAGAATTTGTGTGATGCTCAATAAGCTACTTGCAAATAATGGCCTGTCATACATTGAGCCCATCATATCCATCAACCAACATGATAAAAGGAATAGTAAATATCATAAGACTGGGAAAAAGAAACAGCAAAAGCAAGAGGAATTTAAATCAGAGATAAAGATGACAAATAGACATCAACTAAGGATCTCAAAGAAATTTCAAAATCAATATTGTATTTAACAGAAAATTCCAAAATAGACATACATGCAAACTTACACTCAACAAATTTCAGGAATTTCAAGTAGCTGGCATATCATAATAAATCAGGGAAGAATTAATATATATCAATTAAATTACGCCGCCTATAATTCCATAAAAAAATAAAAGGTAAATTGCTTCTTACTGGAATCAAATGAGTACTGCAAGTGGTGCATAACCAAGCATATAAGAGGTGAAATCCAAACGCAATGTTCTCTAAATTCCATAATGAGAAACTATCATGAAAACGGTCTTGTGAGCAGACATGCTGGACTCTAATGCACATTAGCTGAGAAAAGTTGTCATGGGCTGAAGGAATTCTTATGGAAATATAAGCTTAACATCCTTAATTTCCTCTAGAAATAAAGGAGACAACAGATATGATTGAAATATGTAACAATAGAGCAACCCCTAACAATCAGAAGATTACAAAACAGGTTATACACATATCCACTCATCCCTTTCTAGTCCCACCCTAGATCTAATTTCTACTTTGCATTCTACCCCAGGCCTTACATCTAGACTCTTTTTATGAATTATCTACATATTAGTGCAAAATTCCTTCACCTATTGATTAAGGCCTAATAATTGCTAGAACCTATTTTATATATGATCCACCAAAAATTGTTGTTAAGCCTACTAGACTTGAACTCCCTTGACGCAATAACCCACTGCACCACCGATCCTAAACCCTATAGCTGATACTCCAAGAAATAACTGGATTAGAAAATTTTATGCGCAACAATAAGAAAAACTTTCTGGGTCCTGATTTTATGGTCAAATCCCTATGACCAGTATCCTCTCTTTTCCCCCCAAATATACCTAGTTGCAGATTTGGAGACTTCAAGCTTGTCTAATTAACCAATAAAAAATTATTCGTTGATCTACCTTCCTCAACAGTCAAATTCTGTTGGCAACGTATGCAATGTCAGATACATCAGATAAGCCTTGCCATAGATCTCAGTCAATAGCAAAAAAATTAGAACATATAAGAAATTTATCAACCAGAGTTAACTCTGTATTTCACGGACAACAGGCATTAGTATTTAAACAGTAATTTAAGTTAAAAATATAGCAGCAAGCAGCAACAGAAGAGTTACTTATTTACAAACTCACATTTGCTCTCTGCAAGAAACTAATAATTTGCGGTAGATGCTCATGACAACCTTTGCGTAGCCAAATTGCTCAGTTCTTAATTCCTTGTAACACCTTTGCTCCAGATAACTTGTGATCTGATGATAAAATATGCAGAAATTGAGCAAACATGTAAGTTTGAAATTCTTATTTTGAAATTAACTACACAGAAAATACTCTCCCTTATTTGTTAATTTAATTTAGGACTGAAGCAACGTGAAAACTTTTTGTGGAAAGAGAAGATTTTAGCTAAAACATGCCGCAGATGGAATCACCAGCAGCGACTGCTTGCTGCCTACCACTGTTGGCGATTAGCGGGGAGCTGGGGATACTACAATATAAAGCATAATCTGGGCTGATCTTTTTCTCAAATTTTATCTAAAGAACCACAAGAGGTTAAATCTTTCTATATATGCTATTAAAATATTAAGAAAAAATTCCTCATCATATGATTATGTATACAGGTGTCTTTGTTTTAGGCTATGATATGCATGACAGTTTTGTTAAGCAAATGTTAGTATGTCCAAACGTATTTTACTAGATGTTACTTTACTGTCTTACATGTCAAAATTAGTGCCATATGACACACATATCCATTGTGTGAACCTTTGTTCACCTTACAATATAAATTATGTCTTACCTTTCTAGATGTTACTTTACTGTCAAAGTTTTCAGTTTGTGAATAATGACCCAATACGTACACTTAAGTAAACTAGACATACATATATCTTAAAAGTACCTTATGTTTGGATCTTACATGATAACCACCCCTTTTTAGCCCAATCAATGAAATTCGTAATACGAAAAAGAGTTAGAGAAGAACATCAACAGATCATGCTTAATCTTTGTCATAACATGTTTCCCCTCTCTCCAATTTTCAAGAAAAAAATTATGGTAATTAAAACCCAAAATATTAAATAGTTCAGAGGAAAAGTTGGATATCAAAGAAAAGGTACAAAATGACTAACTTTTCTATTATAAATAATTGTTTAAGTAAGCATATGATATCAAGGTATTAAATTTAAAGAGAATTGGATATTACCTTTGGAATGCGCAGTGGGTTTTTTGAAGCATATTCACATAACTTGCTGATCTTTCTGACATCTGCTTCTTCTTCCTGAAAAATAAAAAGTTAAGTATTATCAGCTTCTATATTGCAGAACTAAAGAACAACAACATTATGCACAAAATCTTGTGCGATGACTTTGAACATCTAGTTGAGCAAAACAAAACTTAAAATCATCAATTTGCCACTTATATATTACTATCACAGTATGAAATAAAGTGAACTAGATAACACCATCATACATTTGGGGAAAAAAAGAAAGAAAGAAAAAGAAAAACCTGATCATGATGTTAGTGACAAAGATATATCCAAAAAAAATGAAAATATTTGCTAATTCTTTCTAGGGTTTTTACTTATACACCTCCAAACCAACCATGTGTGCGAACTTACCCCTATTAATCAAGATATTTGCTAAAAATTCACCGCACAGTTCTACGACGTAGTGTTAAAATGCCCCGAAACTTATATTAAACAATATTACCAATTTGAGAACTCCTCCCTCCACTGTTCAAATACTAAGGGCATAAGTTTGGGCTCTTTTAACTCAATTGAAGGGGTCAACTAGCAAACATCTCAACTTGGAGGATAAATTTGCAAACATGGTTGATTTGGGGGTTATGTAGGTTAATATTATAATCGTGTATAGGGTAGGGTCTCCATTGCGTTATTAACACAACATTATTCAATTAAAACCCTAATTTCACTGAAACGTCAGTTGTGAAAAAAGAGATGTACCTGCGTTTTAGGGAAAATATCCGACAAAATCTTCTTGTATCGCTTCACAGGATGCCGAGATCTCGTCTGCAGCGAAGGGCAAAAGAAGCAAAAGACCTCGCAGACCGGCATTATAGCCCTCGACGCCATCCCCAATTCCTCAAATCAAACCCAGAGTCGATAAATTTTTGACATGATCGATTTCTGTGCAAAAATCTGCGCTCAGAATCGTAATTTTTAACATAATCTATAGAAATGCTGATCGAATTTTGGAATCTTTCACCCGTAGAATTGAGGATGAAGGAGAGAAAGGACATGAAAAGTTGAGTTATTATTTTTCCCCCTTTGAATTTTTCTTCGATCGACTTTTTCCATTGAAGCGCGCCTATTTTGGAGGGAGAAATTTTTTTGTTTCGCCTAAAAATAACAAAAGAGGGTAAAAAAATAACCACGTATTTAACCTGATCTGTATTTGATTCAAAATCTCAGATTTGGATCATAACTTATTGAATAGTTATTAATTTTAGATTTTAATGATGAGCTAAGGAGACAAGCAATTACATAGATCATATCGTCTTCTTCTTTGTAACTAAATTATATCTTTTGTATTGCTGGCATGACGCACATTTAGACGACAAACTTCACTCTAGATACGTTAATGATTTTAATTCTGAGAGTTTTTCATGTACGAAAAATCATCGACACGTTAGCCAACTCCATAAACGGCAAGAGTAAGTAGACGATTCTGAGCTTTAAATGTAAGCAAAGTAAGTAACCGGATTTGGAAATACATTGATCGGTTTACACCTTTGTGATTAGGAAAAATAAATGAACTCGTAATTTTTTTAGAAAAAACCTTGCAAAGTATGCTACGGCCGATTTGATGGGAGGAGAAGTTGTATGCCTCAAAAAAAGGGAATTAGATCATAAAAAAATTATAATAAAAACCAACTCTCAACTTGCATTTGAAAATCCTTCTCCTATGATATAATTGTAGATCTCCAAAGGTCGAATTTAAAGTTGATTTCCTGGAACAAATGCCGCACGCAATATTTGGTGCAATTTATTTTCGCAGCAGACCAAACAGCTCCGCCAGCTAGAAATTTTAATAGTGCAAAAAAAAAAAAACTCTCTAAATAGTACAATAAAACAATTACAATAAGAAACATGATCGCTCGCAACAAAAATCTCCACAAAAAAGTTCGTAAATAGACAACCAACTAATATCTAATTAGAGCTCCTGGTAGTAGACTGGACGGACTCCCAGACGCTGACAAGATGAGGCCAAGCCCCGCGAGCGGCGCTAACAATCGCGCCAGAAGCGACGCCGATGGCGACCGACTGGGCGAACCCGGGCTTGGAGTCGAGCTTCGTGTCGAGGACGGCGAGGCGGGCGCTGAGGTTGTCGAGCTTGCGGGCGACGCCGGCGGGGTTGCTGTTCTTGGATCGGGCGGCGGCGGAGGAGCGGAGGAGGAGGGATTGGAGGTCGGAGATGGCTTTTAGGGCTGCGGATTTGGAGTCCAGGCCTTGGGATTCGTAGTGGGCCAGGACCTCCTCTGGGCTCGGAGGGCGGGGCTTTGAGTTTGAGGTGGGCTTGGATGATGACGGGGGCGGTTTCGTGGTGAGAGGCTGCTCCATTTCTTTTGGATAAGGGAGGGGGCTGGAGGAGGGAGCTAGGGTTTTAGATGGGGTTGGATGGGGACCAATTTTGTAAATAGACCCTTTTAAATATTTATTTACAATTTGCGACCCGGTCCTAACTTAATTAGCCTTTTCGATCTAGTTTCATGAAATTAGATCGAAATTAGTGAATAAAACTTCACGGGATTGGTAATCTCATAAAATTTAAAAGTAGAAAACTTCACGGGATTGCCAATCCCGTGAAATTTTATTCACCATTTTCGACCTAGTTTCATGAAACTATGTCGAAATTGTTAATTAAGTTGGGTCGGTTTTTAAAATTGTAAATAAATGTTTAAATGGGTCGGTTTTCAAAATTTGCTCGGCTTAATGGAGTAAGAGCTCTTATGGTCGGGAGAGAAAACGATTTATGTTGTGCTTTTGGAAAAAAAATCATTAAATAGGTGAAGCCCAATAAGTTGGCCCAACAAGAGGAGTAGATGTGGGAAGCCCAAGGGTAACTGGGGATTGGATGTGCGTCGCATCAGCAACACGTTAGTTATAGGCGTGAAGGGACAGAACATTATTTCTTTACCTTTTCTGTGTATGTATTTATGTTTATTGGTATATCACTCAAAATTCTTAGTTTTATGTCCCGAAATGTCACATGTTGAGTCTCATACAATTCAAATCATCAGTATATCTAAATCATTATGGTGGCTAAATGTAGAACACCGACATGTTGATTTGCAGGGGCGGATCTATATCGGTCATATGGGTGCAGTTACACCCTTACCAATTTCAAAATTACATTTTAAGCTTTTCCAAAATTGAATTTTGCAAACCATAGTCTTAGAATTTTGCACCCTAATTTGCATTGAGTAGTCCGTCTGTGTTTCATTTGTATAACTAACACGTCTTCGGCACCTCTAAGAAAGACTTTCTGGATCTGCCACTGTTGATATTGCTCTTGTATATGTTTTTGTATATGCGTTTCTATATGGACATTGAATGATGGACACCAGCCTTGATAATAAAAAGAAATGTCTAAATATGCTGGAAATAGATAAAAGAGATTAGACTCATCCATTTTCATGCGACCAGTGTGATGTTAAATTGTGATATTTAATGCACAAACATATGTGCTTATTATGTGATAGTTTTGATCCATGCATGTAATAAAAGGACTAGTTAGCAACAATTTGTTGTCAAAGAAGCTTTTCATTCTTTTACAAGAGCTTTTGTTTTGTGAGGCTTTTCCTTCTTGATCATAATGTAAATGACAGGTTTTTCAAAAAGGAAAGAAACAATATACTGATCACCCTCCTCCAGTTTTTGGATGCACTTAATTATCATAAACAGAAAAAAAAAAGATCACAATATTCTAACAGCCCCATGTATATCCTCATCGAGTCATCGAATATCTCTACACTCGTGACTATGGCAAGAACAAATCAAATTGACAGAAATTACACACGAGAAGAAGCGAACTGGTAGAGATTTACGCATTCAGAGCTCACCATCACTACAATCTGGGTATGTCACACACTTGAATACTTTACATTTCGAACACAAAACATATCCTACCTGCAAAAAAATATTTTTAAAAATCCCAAATAAAATTTTCAGTATGAAAGGCAACTTTCTGTTCATCCTGAGGACTGAAACTGCAATTTAGGGGCGCTTACAGCTTTACAATTCGGGCATCGGCGATAAATCCTGTTGTTGGTCCCAGACCTCACATTGGTCTTCTGTCCCTTGCAGAAGTCACAAAGCAACCATCCTCTGCCATTACAAGGCTCGCACATGATTCCTACATCCTTAAAACCCAAATTTATACATGGAAGTTAGGTGGTAGATAATCATGGAGGCTAAAGAAATTGCAGGGTTATGGATTGCATTCAAGATTTTTCTTACACAACCAACATATATAAATCAATGCAATATAAAGTATGAACTTCGACAAAATGAATACCGTGATTGAAACTGATGCTGATACTGACCTCCTCTTCCTCGCCGAAGTCATTGGTTTCTTGGTGTGTATCAGGATTCACTTGAGCGGACGCACAATTTACAGATACTAACAAATTAGCCGCCGCTGCCGCCTCCTTCCTCTTGCACGCTACTGCGGCCGTCGTCGAATCCAGCGAGAAAGAAAACGGGACCCAACACCGGCCAAGGCCGACCGTCTTGCTCGGCAGCCAAATAGAAGCCATGTTCTCAGATTTCTGCAACCGAGAGTTCACTCTGAGTCCCATCCCCTTGTTTTCTTCCTTTTAAGTGGATGAGGTAAGAGGATTTGCACATAACACCCCCAAATGTTTTACTATTTGCAGATACTACTTCTACGAAAGTATAGTTTAACTGACTACATAGTTAAATAGTGGGTAGACACTAGGCAGGGTTTACTATCCAGCGACCTAGTGGGCAATGCTGGATTCCCTACTTTAGATGCCTTTTTGTTATTTTTATTTGTATTTAATGTTTAGGACACCACTGAAAGGAATAAAGTTACAAAATTGTCAATGCAGATTCCAAACATGATCATCATAAGTTATATGGTGGCACCACTAGGTCAAAATCATGGCTATCATAAGTTATATGGTGGCACCACTAGGTCAAAATCATGGCTACGGCATTGGTCAAAAGCCACTGGATAATTTCTTGCATTCTTTCTTTACTTCTTCATCATTCGCTCAAGGGATTGAGGCTAATTTACATGGAGAATCTTTAGCATAGGAATCCATACTGAACCTTTTATAGAATTGCATAAGTATATATCCTAGAATTTAAAAGGGCAGTTTTTTTTTCCAGCAGGCATTAACATTAACAACATCAGAGAAGTTCACTAAGAAAATCTTAAAAAGTTTAGGGAGTATTGCAGGACACCCCAAGGTTCAGAGTTAGAGGTGTACATGGTCCGGATACCATTTGGGTATGATATTTATTATATTCGTATTTGCTTATCAATAATGGATATGGATGTGAATACGAATCCGCAAGAAAAATTCATATCCACATCTGATAAAAACATGTATAGATGCAAATATGCATACAAATATATATCATACATGCGGATAAAAAATAAATATAAGAAAACTAGATGATATTGAATAAAGTATACTTCGCATGATACAAGAGAGTTCATTAACATGTTTGTTATATCTGAAAGCTAAGATTAGATATCATAATCATTAAAATTAACTTAATCTAAGGATTAAAAACTATTGAAACAATATGGCCAATATAAATGTTCAAATATTTTGGATACGGGTTCAGAATTTCACTACACAACCATATCTGTGATATTATCTTATTGGTTATAGATTTTAGTATTCATATCCATATCTAAATGGATACAAATATAGATATTTCCTCAGATACGGATATTTTTGTGCACTGCTGGGAAAACGCCGAAAAGTGTAGGGGATCCAATGCGAAAACCCCTAAACTTAAGGGGTTTTGTGAAATTAACCCTAAGAAATAAAGTTGGAATAAGCCCAAGCCCAATCCCATGTGTGGATACCAGTTGCACGGCCAGGCCCATTACAAACGAAAAGACCGAAAAGGACACAATCCTTTCCCAAACAGCATCAGTCACTATCTGGGCATCACAGTAATTAACTAGAAAATCCCCGCCTACCAGCGCGGGAAGCAATTAGACGCTTCTTTCTCTCTCTAAAAACAAAATTAATTAATTAACAAAATAAAAATTCTGGAAACATCCAGACAACACAAGAAGAGAACCCGCTCCCTTTTTGCCCTCGCCTTATAATTTCCCCCAATTTTTGCTCCGATCATTTTTAATTGTTCGAAACCCTAAGTGAGATCGCGAGAGAGAGAGAGAGAGAGAGAGAGAGAGAGAGAGAGAAACCCTAAGAGTGAGTTTGAGATTGGATCGGTTGCGAGTGGTTCTCGCTAGGGTTAGGGTTAGGGTTTTTGGGTGGCGATGGCTGGATTCGGGCTGATGAAGACGAAGAGGAAGGATCTGGAGGAGGTTTACGACGAATTCTCTGAGTTCTCGCTCAATTCTCCGGCGAGAAAGATTCGGAGGCTGGTAAATTTTGAATCTTTTTCTATCTATTTTAAGTTTTCCCCTTAATTTTCTGCGTTTAATTTTGTCCTTTTGGTGGATTTATATAGTGAAAGCGAAGGGATTTCCATTTATAGATAGAAATTAGAATTTGACTCTTCAAATCCTCCATTTTGGCTACTTAATCGTATGCTTCAAAATTTTTCTTCAGTTCTTGATGACGTTTAATCAAATTCCATGGGGAAAATTGCGGATAACCCCAACATCTATTCCTTCAGTAGCACTTACCATCCCTGAGTTGAGTCCTCACTTCGAGAAGGATAAATTACAGATGAGCCCCCTTGCCTCATGCAGTGACGGGTGTTAAGGCGCTAATAAAATAGTGAGGGTGTGATAAGTACTCGTGAAGGTTTAAATGAGTGCAGCATACCCAATTGTAGATAAGCCAATGTTAGGGATTTGTGGGGATTGGTTTTTCTTTCCTTTTTATAT
>JBAKGM010000001.1:41781992-41806537 GCA_037177215.1 Asparagus racemosus
TATATATATATATAATGTTATAAATTTTGATCACATCAAAAGTTAGTAACATGTTTAGCTGATTGTCATGCTTTAGGATGCTGAATTGCCTCCTATTATGGAAGAAGAAGACCAAACAGTTCCTTTACCATTTGAGAATCAAATGCCGCAAGAAGTAGCTGGTGCTGAAATGGTGGATTTGGATTTGGAGCAAATTCCTTTGAATGAGGAGAGAGCTTTGGTTTTGTATAAGCCAGTTGATAATCACCTCATTGTGTCGCCTTCTTCGACTTTTAGTGTGAACCAAGACTTGATTGATGGTCTTAAGAGTGAGTAGTTATAATTCCCTCCCTTTTTTCATAGCATTTTGTTGTTAGCATTTCTTTGTGCGAATATGTAATGCTGATATTGGTATGTTTTTGGATTTTTGTTGCATTTGGATGTGCACTCATGTTTGTACCATCATGGGTACATATAGTTATTGTGTACACTGCATCAAATAAGGTAGATAATTCTCAACTTCCCAGGGAGAACAATTCTTATAGTATGTGGCTTGGGGTCGTGCATTGAACATTTTACGGAGTTCCTTAACCGTTGAATGTGTCTTTAACGTTTATATCGTTTCATATGTCTGTCAGATACTACTAGTTGCTCTAGTGATGAATTTGGTTATTCACTTCATTAGAGCCTTGTATTCCTTAAATTTAATTGTCTAATCGGGAGGAGTAAATATTCAAGTGCTAGATATATCTATTTCTAGGTTTTCAGAATGTTGGTTATCTTTGAAGTTCAAATTCTTAAAAACCACTTCAACTCTATATTCCATACAAATATCGAATTTAGTACAGCAAAGGCTTATGTTCATCCTCGTCTTCTATGTCCTTTTGTTTTTTATGTTCATCTGAAAGAAACTGGAGTTACTTGGCTTCATGGCTAAGGGTAAAACAAGAAACTCTCTTCACTGGAGCTTGATCCTCTCTTTACATGTCATATTCCGCCTGTCTACACTTACACTTTTTTTGAACTATTTATCCATGATTTTTACAACTTCTCTGTGGCCCACGAGCTGCATGAATGCTAGCATGAATGCTATGTATTGAATGCTATCTTTAGCAAGTGGCACATAGATTTGCTACGTTAATGTTTTTCTGGAATACAAATTGGATAGTGGTTCAATGGACTTTCTGTGTCCACTGTACATAGTTGGTTTCTAATAAAAGCATGTAATGATGTATTTCCATTTGGAAGCTATACTGTGCACTCTTTCATAGTTTTTTTAATCAATAAATCTAAGTAAAATGGTTCATTCAAGAATACAGTGATGGTGCCCAAATTATGTATTCACTAAAACTGTAATTGCGGTTTTAATTTATCAAAGATGGCACTTGCTCACTGTCTCCTTCATCTTTGTTCTGATGGAAACATAGGCACGATAGTTAACCAATGTGCTGGGACTTTGTGCAGATCAAGCTTTACGTGCTGTAACAGCAGAGGAAATGCCTGAAGATAAACAAGCGGTTGCTAACAACTCGCTTGCCGTTATTCCCTGGGTGCCATCCCTTGCCTCTTCAGTGACCATCTCAGAATCTGGAGGAGGAATACAAGTAGAGGAAGCAATGGAAGCAGAAGAAGAAACCGGCGGTGCATCAATGGAAGTCGAGGAAACTGGACATCAAGCTGATGGCAACACTGCAATCGAAGGTTTTCATCAACGGCAGCAACATTGTATGATTCCCCAGCCACCACAAAATGCCGCTTCTCCTATCATGTGGTCGTGGGGTATAGGAACTTAGATAGCTCTTCATTTCTAGTAGAAGAAAACCGGGGCAAGGAATGAATTTCTAGCTATTTGTACATTCAGATGTGTTTCAAGGTCAGGCCTGGAGACAGGGTAATGTACCACCAGCATCTGGAGCTCTTGAATCTTTGTGTGAGTTGTCATGAGCAATTTTCACCCTTGTATTTGGATGGTATGTGTTTCTGTAAAAGTGGCAGCAAGTTGCATTAGCTTTATGCCTTTTGTTTTTGGCTTAAATACCCTATATTTTGCCCTACTTTATATACCGTCGCTTGTTTTTGGTAGCACTTACATACCCTAAAGTTTTCAAAATGTGTATATATATATCCAAAAGCTTTTAAAACTTGCACTTGAATACCCCTAGTTGTGAGAACTTGAAAGTATTTAACCGTGAATCTTAAAACTTTGGAGTATTTACGTGTCAGTGTTAAAAAAAATTTAAGGTATTTATGTGCAATTGGGCCTTTGTTTTTTGCTACGGGAATGAGCGGAAATGAAATGTTAATTTTTATTTGTCATTTCTTTCTATCAAACGTGACTCTTTTTTTTTGGGGAAACTACTAGAGTGTTTATTCTAATTTCTCATCAATCCTCACCTTATATGAGAATTGATGAGAATTAGAAAAATACATAAGTTTCAAGTATGCTTATTCCCCCTTTATTCTCTAAATTGCATCCAAAAACGAAAATATGGATGAGCATTTCATTTTCGCAATAGTTTCATTCCATTTTTTTTAACTTCATTCTATTCACCTCGCTTAGATTCTTGCGTACCAACGGAGACGTTGATGTCCTGGGAGTTTTTTTAAGTGGTGTAGCTTCTATATGATGGGTAACATGAAAGAGAATTTAATACAGGTTTCCTGCAGCTAAGATCAATGCCTACAAATCTCATTACCTTCTTCTGTTAATCTTTGTTCAGTTGCTGTCCCCGGGTCTTTTCAGCAAAAGAGGATAAAACAGAAGGGAAAGCCTCGCATTATTTTTATCACAGGTTGAATGTCTAAGCGATGACATACAAAAGTGCTCCGTGATTTTGGATGACATACTTCATGAAAAGAAAAGACATCATGCGTTCAAAAGGGAAAAGCGTTTCATTCATGTTCTTTATCATTCAAGGTAAACTACAGTGACCCAAATTAGAGAAAAAGACGGTAAAAAAGAGACACCCAATTCAAAGTAAAACTAGACAAAGACATTCCACCTTACAAACAACAACGGTGCCCTAATTCAAAGGAAAGAAAGAGTCCATAATCCAAGGATTACCACTAGTGCTAGCATTAGTACACACCCCATGGTCCATATACCCCCCAAACCCTCCAACTCCACCCATCTCCCCTCCTCCTCCTCCTCCTCCTCCTCCTCCAACACCGCCGCTGCCGCCACCATTCATTATCTCAGTAAACCACTCTTGCCTCTGCAGCTCCTCCATAGCCACCTCCATGGCGCTCTTCTCCTTCAACTTCTCCGCCGCAGCCACCGCTTGCTCCTCCACCTTCACCGCCACCGGTGCTGCTTTCGCCGCCTTTGACATCGCCTCGATCCTTCGCCTTACCTCTCCTACCTTTACTTCCACTAACCATGCTAGTCCAGTGACTTCTTCGACCCCGATGGCCTCTAGCCCCCCTCCCCCACCGAGCATCCTCTCGTTCATCGATAGTGATATTTCCATTTCTCTGTTCTCTCGTTCGAGTTTTCGCACCTGGAATAGTTATCAAATAGTTCGACTATTATTCGTCAGTAAATGGGGTAAAAAAGATTCATGGATGGATTCTTCAGCGATGGATTATTTCCCACTATGTTGGTATTGCTCGTTTATTTTTGTTCAAACTAACTTAGAAAGATCATCTAGGAAAAAAAGCCCAAAAGAATTATACTATTTACTCATAATAACGAAAGTATCTATTTAATTAAATAAAATTCTTTTCATAATAAATATAATTTGATATTAGAGATCCAATTTCAAGTATTCTAAACAAATACAAAATACGAACACCTCAGCATTCGATTCAGGTTCGAGACTGTACCTGCTCTTGGAGCTTGGCAATCCTCTGCCTCATGAACCCCTCCTGATCCATCATCTTCTTGCTCTGCTCCATCTCCGGCATCCTCTTCAGCCTCGCCACCACCCTCACCGCCTCTGCACCCGACGGCCACACCTCCGGCACGGGCTCGTCGTGCCCGTAAACCACCAAGCAAGCCTTGACATCACAAAGGGTACTAAGCTCGCTCACCTTCTTGATCAAGCCCTTTCTCCTCTTCTTGAACGTTGCTCGGCGAGACGCGTCGTTGGCGATGTACTCGAGCTTAACCTTCTTTCTTGCCATTGATTTGGTCGGGGGTTTGGTGATGGGTTGTGGAGGGAAGAGGCGGGTATTTATAGGGAGGAGTTGGCGCCGTATTTTTGGAGGATTTGGTGGTTAATGAGGGGGAGTGAATTGGGTTTTGCGTTGTTTTGGTAAGAAATCTTGTGGTGTATTTTTGATGAATATTTGGTGATCATCGTTGGAGTTAATGTGTAAGGTAGCAAATGGGTTTGGGTATCGCATTGTTTTGTTGCAGGGATTAGCTTTTGTTGGACGTATGTCGAGTCAATTGTTGTTTAGTGGATAAGATCTACTGAATATTTTCCATTTTACAAACTACATATTTTAGATGCCGACTATGAAGTCTATTTCTAGTGATTAGATGAATGAACGTCTTCTTTTTTTTCCTCGTAATCAAGTTTAATTGCACTAAACGATTTTGTTAGGTTCAATCATTTGTTTTCTTTTTAGGACGAAAAATTGATGCTGGCATGTTAGGATTCGACTTAAGTGGATCGGGTCTAACTCCGGATTTGACCCGCATCCACGTAACCCAACCCGGTTACCACCCCTACATTTCTCACTTTCGGTGTTCATTATTGTGATTGTCCTCTCTTTCGGTGTTCATTATTGTGATTGTCCTCTGCCTCCAAATTATATTTGTGATCTTTTGATAAATACGCATATTACGTACCAATAGTATTATGTGACAAATGAAAACAAGGATTCATATCTTGCTTTATAAGGTAAAATAATTACCTGAAAGGATTTAAGGCAAAAATTTACCATATTTATAACAACATCTACCAACCTGGAAAATTCATGGAGAATCTAACCTAATTATCTTGTATAATTAAGGTAGATTTTTTTAATCTGTAATAATCAATGTGCTATAAATGGCTCTTGGTGTCTCCCAGTATCAAACATTAATGTTCCAAGCTGCCTTTAATAGAGACAGCAAAATGTTTCTATAGTTTCCAACAAAAGCAGCTTCAATTCAATGCCCATGACTGAGGTAGAGTAATTGTGTAAGTTAATTTTGATATTGGATGCTTAGGACTTAAAATACACAGAAAATGTTACTGCATGAAAATTTGTAATAGCAAAATATATGCATGTAAAACAAGTTTGTACGTAATCTTCTCTAAAATCAAAAATTTTCTCCTCAATAATCTACACGGTCTAGTTGAGCATTAAGAATTCTATTTTGGATTCGATTTGTGATTCGTATTTGAACTCGAATGCAATGTGTCTATAAATACATCATAATACAGAGAGAAATAATGGTTGATTGGGGGGCTTTCGGATTTGAGAGAGTTCTACAAAGAGGAGAAATATTCTTTAAGGGTTCTTCAGCTTTTGCGAGATAGAGTGGTGATCCAAATTTGATACTCTTATTAGATTTATACAGTCAAAGTTTTTTTGGTTGTTTCGAACAAATTTCTCGAGTTCATCTTTTTGTTGTGAATTTTATCTACACGCAAGGATTGTAATCTTTTATAGATTGCGCCTGTTCTATAGGTTATTGTGAGCTTTTTCTGGTATTTATTAAGGTAAGGAAAGATGATGGGTATGGAGTCTTGAATATCTTCCTTAATCATGTTCTTACAATCTCGCTATGCTCTCATAAAAAATTTCAGAAACATCTCAGGGCTAAATACCACAGGACAGTTTGTTTCATTTCTCAATAAGGGGTGCAAATAGATCGAATATGATAATTATCATATCCATATTCATTTACCAATCACTTATATATATAAATTTGAAAACAAATATGATTTAGTAAGGAAAATTCATACTCAGTATGTACCAATTCAAATAAGGATTGTATTATTAAACTAGAGAACACACATATATAATACGAAGTGGATACGACAGATACAATAAGATTGAAAAACACACATAGTGTTTATTTAAAAAGAGATAAAATTTTAAATCGTAGTTCATTAATATGTTTAACATATCCTCAATAAAGGGCCTTAGCCCATTCACGAGAATAGTTAGAGGAAGTAATATGTCGGTAGATAAGAGACAGAGATCACAAGTTACAAAGAGAGTGAAATATAACAAAAACTAACCATAACATGATCGGTGTGATTGTTAATATTTAGCAGGTATAGCTAGATTTCCAACAATGTATGTTGTTTGCGAGATGAATCTTTATCTGATTTGGGAGAAAAAAGAAAAAAAAAGGAAGGAAAAGAAAAACATATATGAATCCATTTTATAAAAAAAAATGAATCAATAATATTAATACTTGGAATATACAGATCTGTGAAATGTAAGGTCAAAACAAGCATACAAATTACCCCTAGCTCAACCCAGCAGAACGGCAAACAATAGTTCTTTGCTGACGTAGCCTGCAAATCGGGTCCCACCAAGCCGGAGCTGCCACGTTGGCGTTCGCCCCTTGGACAGTCCGTTCAAATCCCCATCCTTCTATTAAAACCGCAGACGCCGTTTTGGTATCGGCCGATCCGATACGCGTCCCGCTACATTTCTAAGAGAGAGAAAGGAGAGAGAGACAGAGAGAGAGAGAGAGACGATTGCTTTGCTTTCTCTCTCCTCCCAGATTTTTACGAAGAAGCGTAAGTAATCCTCAGATCTCAGCTCGATCTATCGATTCTAACGATCCGCTGACTGCGTGCTTGAATCTTTGAGATTCCTGCCACCGATTTTGTCAATTTAGCATTTTTAGGTTATTGGGATTGCGTGCTGTCGATTTTTCCAACCTTTTTCAAGATTTTACTTTTGGAATGATCTCTTTTGTGTCTTCATCTTTTCAATTTTAGGTGGCTGATGGTGGGATGGACATTGTTCATCTTTGAGCGTTGAAAATATCGGATCTTTGGAAGGTACTTATCGACTTGCGAGTTGCGACCAAATCCCTGTTAATCTCTCATTGTTTGCATGATATGATTTTAGCATAGTTCTTTTCTATCAGAAAAAGTTGTTGCGTGTCCTGATGATGGACAATTTTAGACCGCGTCGATTGTCGAATCACCGAAATTTTGGCAAATAATGGACTTGTTGATGTTATTAATGAGAAATAGGAATTGGTGATACCATTATCCTTTTATGCTATATAAGTGTTTACTACTAATTGTTGTTCTAGAGTTGGCTTTAGGTCAGGATAAAGTTAAACTCTTCAGATCAGAACAGAGATTGACCTCTGGAAGTTTATGCTAAAGAATGCATCTTTTATGATGGAAGGGTGATATCTTGTTGCTCAGAATAGTGCTTCTTATCTGCAATGACGTATTAGTAATAAAATGGGAATCAAGCTCATCTATAAGCTATCGTCATGAAACTATAATCGCATTTGGTGCAGAATTTGAGTATTTAAGCTGTATGGCTATATACGTCATTTAAAAATCAGTGGACTTCAACTAGAAATACAAATATACAAGAACAGTTCATCAAAGTTCCTGTAGAAGTGAGAAAACAATATGCCCTAGAGAGTCACATCACTCATCGTTGAATTTTTGATACTTGGATGTTTAGTTTGGCTTGAAGAAAGCCACATCATTCTAATACCCAGAAAAGATGTACTGCAAGCAGGTTTTTATGTGCATGTGTGTACTTTTTTTTTGAGGTATATGTGTGTATATACTTATGCACGTGATTTTCATATGCATGGCAAAAATATGCATGCATTGTATATTTATTTATCCATGCATGAGTACAAAATGCATGCATTTGATAACGAAACATGTATTATGTAAGTTAGTATCTAAGAACAGAAACTTATTGATCGATTTTCATATAATTGAACATTGAACCTATAAGTACAGTGGGCTTGCCTGGTGTTTATGCTGGTGTATGCGGTCACCACTTAGGTTTTTACCATAAATCGGATTATCAGATATGGCGACGTGTTTCCTCGGTGGATTTCCTAGCTAGGGTGCTTATCAATCCTAGCAACTTACTGTGACCGCATCCCGCTTTTTAAAATATTGTGCTAGGATTGATTACTTCCTTGGAATTCCTAGCTAGGGTGTAATACACCTTTTGAGGATTAAAAAGACTGATAAATGAACTGTTGAAATTTTATCCTTAATAGGGTGCAAAAGACTCATAAACTGCATTTTATTTATTGTTTTTTAATCATTTTCTTGACTGATCTTTTGCAACACCTAAAGAAATTCGGGCTGAGAGTAGAATTTCTGCTTTAGTTTGGACTTGGACTTGGCTCGGAACGATGTCCCAGTTCTCATATGGACTGGTTCCATGCCCAACAAGAAAATATGGGCTCTGGACTTGGACTTATATGTCTTGTTCACGCTGGCCTATTGCCATTCCTAATTGATCAGTGATTGTTTCTCAACTACTTCATACGCTTTCTTGTTCTTGAATGCTAAGCCTGTGAAAAAATGAATCATTTTTGCATGTAGTTTTGAAGTCTTTTTATCTAAATGGGATCATATACCTTGGTATCCAGCTACAGAGTTGAACCAAATGCAGTCAAATTTGCAAGATGCTTTACCAATGCTACAACAGGAAAGCTCTGTCGTACCACAACCTATGAATTTGATTGTTAAAGAGCCGGTGGATATTGTTAAGGTGAATGGGGAGGCTGATGCTGATGAATCTATCAAAAGATCATTGGACATTGCTGCACTTGACACTAGAGAGTTGAGTGAGACTCAGCCAAATCTTGAAGATTCTCCGTCATTGTTGAAGAAGGAATGTTCTACACCCCCCCGACCTACGAAAAAGAATCGTAAAAGGGCACTGCATAGAGCTGAAGGTGATGTAGAGAATGGTGGTGATGAATCTATTGGAAATACTTCGAACCAGTTGGTGCTTTACAATCCTGATACCATTAATACAATAGAGAACACACTTCCGGTATCTGAGCACAACCAAAGACTGATAACATCAAATCCTTCTAGTCGGGTATATCCGTCTGTTGGGGCATTCACTGTCCAGTGTGCTAATTGTTTTAAATGGAGACTCATCCCGACAAAGGAAAAGTATGAGGAAATACGTGAACACATCATGGAAAGGCCTTTTACATGCCAGCAAGCTCGTGCATGGCGTCCTGATATAACTTGTGACGATCCAGCAGACATATCTCAAGATGGAAGCAGACTTTGGGCAATCGATAAGCCTAGCATTGCTCAACCTCCACGTGGATGGGAAAGGCAGCTTAGAATTAGAGGGGAAGGGGGCACCAGGTTTGCAGACGTGTAAGTCTTCTTGTTCTTGTTTCTTGGTCATTCCTTCTTTCCATTTACTTCTACAGTAGCTCAGAATTAGTCTTTCACTTTGCCACAGTAGAAATTAAATATCAGATACTAGCTAGCTGTTTTAACTGATGTTGGATGTTCGATGGAATTGAATCTGATGCTTGAATAGCTATATTTTACTTTTTACTCTTCTGATTTTTGTATGGTTCGTTCAGCAAGGAACAGAATATAGTATCTTTAGTGGCTAGCTGTAAGATTTGAAGAGAAGTTGTAATCATTAGTTGCATATAGGAGTTACATGTGAGAGTCAGATACTCTTTTGGTAATTTCTCCCAGCACAAGGTATCCATTTCCTATTATTTGCTGACCTACACAAAAGAAAGATTCTATACATTGAGCCAAAAAATAAATCAGTTTAAGCCAATACAGATATACAGAAGATTTCTTTGTTCATTTCCCTTGTAATTGTGATGATACATATTCAAAAGCATCTTCTAAGTTTATTTCCTTGTTCATGGTTAAGAGCATAATATAGGGGATTCGTACATGACAGTTTTGATCTAGCACACAGTCCACTTGTTTTAGGTGGATGGATGTATCTGATGTTGTACATACCAGAGCTTGGCTCCAGAGTGATTGCTGTTGAGAATTGTCACATGATGGACCATCAATTTCTATCTTATGGGGTACAATTTATCTTAAGTAAAGAGAAAAATGAAACACAAATGTTTCTGCATTGCTGCCATGAATGTCATTTTCTTGGCACACAGTCTCTCTGTTCAAACTTTTTTATAAGGAGAGTATCTGGCATTCTCTATTACAATATTGTCTTGGGTGGTTTAATGAAGATGTAGAAAAAAAACACAAGTACTAGTACTAGTAGTCATTTGTGTTTGGTTCTTTTTGCCAAATAAAGACTTGCGATTACCAAATTTAATGTCCAAAATTTTTTCTATTGGCCATAATCCTCCTTAAATATGAGCATCAATGACTTATGAGTCTGGTCTTAGGGGTCCAATAAATCTACATTTTTTCAAATTTTAATTTTTTGTTTGGTTTTGTAGGACAGTGTGATGGAAAGTTAGTCTTGGAAAAAGATTGTGAAAATCTTTGTTTGTTTGTAAAAAAAAAAGGGTAAAATTGAAATGATGGTTGTGAGTCCCACTAATAATTGATATTGTACTTAAAATGTGATATAATATTATGTTTTGGAAAGTTTTTTAGACTTTTTTTTAAAAGAAATTGTACCTTTCTTGCGTTTCCTGAGTTTTTTAGGCTGTTCTATATAATTTTGTAATTTTTTAATATTAAGTGGGGTCCACATTTCTCACTTATCTCTCAAGTTCCTGCCCTTCGTGAGAGATTTCTGACAATTTTCCTATGTGTAATGCTCAACCATCTCGATCCTCTTGCTCTCAAAGTGATGGAACAAACAGAAGATTTTGTTGTGGGATTTAAATCAGACAAAAAATTGCAGTAGACCCCACCATTGTCAGTTAATCCTTAGTAGAATACTCACGGATGTAATGAAACAAATAGCCCCTTATTGCTCCGTAGTACTTGAAGGCGATGATTTTTTGAGTTGATCCACACTTTACAAATAATATAGTTTTTTAGGTGACTAGACAGATTTCTAATAGTATCTACGAAATATGTTATGAACAAACAAAGGCTGAGCCTCACATTGCGTTATACATTATTGATTGAATGCCTCCACAATTTTGCTTGATGTGCTATTCTTTCACTCCCTGTCCCAAACAAGCATGACTGAAGGAAGAGTGTTGTGTGTTAGGCAGCCAATTACAACTGTACAACTTGGGTCTTTATGATTGAAATTTGAATCTTATGGAATGAATTATTGAGAGCAGACCTGCTATTTCTTGTCCACTGATGTTAGATTGTCTTTTTTTTTCCAAAATTAACTCACAATCATATATTTTCCACAGTGAAGCTAGTCTAACCATTTCATTTCTTTTCTGTTCTATATTCTTTATGGAAACAAGTTAATCATTTCCTAATGCAAGGATTTAGGATCTGTCATATTTTATTTGTTAATCGAAGGCATTTTACCTTCTGATTGCAATCCATCAATAATTGGTCACTTGCTGCATATGAAGCACAGATGATTCAAGTGATTCTTATTACACGCCTTTACATGTTCAACATTGACGCCATGTATCAGACATACTGTAGTCATGTTAGATCTTGGGAAACAAAAGTAGGACATTAGAGCTTTATTTCTTTTTTGTTTTCCTGAAAAATTCCTAGTGCGTTGGACGTCATGGATCCATATGTGATCCATGCGTCTTTCGGAAAAACATAAAAATAATCCTTTGCCATAAAAAGGATGCTAAATTAACAAAACACAGGCACTTTGCAAGCATATGGAGACTCCATAAACTTGTTTTATATGAGTTAGGTAGGACTTCATTGTTTAATTTGTCACTTGATTAAAAGCTATGGGTTTTATTTATCAAGATTTTATTTGTCTTTCTTTTCTTTTCTTTTTTCTACTTTAAACGAAACAGCTTGATGTGTATTATAGGGGCGCATGCATATTCACACATGGTCATGCAGTGTGTCCATACTTGTTAAGGTTTATATTTCCATCTCCATGTTTTGTCGTATCCTTTGACTGTACGGTCCTTGCTTCCTCGGGTGTTACATTTAGGGGAGTTATGGAGTTCAATCAATATCATGTTTATAAATTTAGTGAAAGAAATGGAAAAATACATCTCATCATATACCTAATACCTTGTCAAATTTAGCATTCGGCTGGCATTGCCTGTGAGCTGGCAATTCATGTTTAGACGCGTCAATTTTGACAACTCGAGAAGGTTCAAATAATGTAAAGCTTAACTGGAACTCTGTATTTTCATTTATTTAATAGTCACAACAGCATCTATCTCTGAATATTTCCAAGCTTAGCATTTGGCTGACATGGCCTGTGATCAGAAGATTAATCTTTGGTCATGTCAATTGGGCCAACTCGAGAAGGGTTCACATATTTGAAAGCTTAACCGAGACTTCACCTGTGCATTTATTTAAGAATCATATACCTCTGAATATGTACTGGCATGTTGGTGTTATGAAGAGTCAGCTTTGAAACATTTCTTGCAGTTCTCTGTAGGTCTTTAGGGACTTGTTTGGATTAGTTATTGTTAACTTGTAGTTACTGGTATGTAAACTGCAGTTTGCAAGCATGTACTGCAGTTCAAAGCTGTAGTCTCACTAATTGATGGCCTACAAGATGCGGTTATTTCCAATCTGGATTTGGATGGGAAGAAGGGGAAGCTTTAGGATCTCCTGAGTAGGAAAAGCAGTGGTAAGGATATGCAAAGGAAAAGAAGGAAAAAATAAAAAAAAGAAAGAAAGAGAAAAGGACACTTTTCTTTTTCTTGCATTAATTGGGGTTTAAAAACCATCCATTCGGGCGGATTTGTAACTTGTAGTTAAGCTCAACTTTCGAGGTTTGATATCTGCAGGTTACTATATTGTGGACTTGTGGCGTAAAATTAACCTTCTTTGGCATTTTGGAGTTTATGGCTAACTGTAGAAAACTGCAATAAAGAAAACTTATCGATGGAAGGAAAGCTTTAACCTGCGCACAGGCTATAACTCCAGTTTAATTATATTGAACATTGTATTAACTCCATTGATGATATTTTTTATCATGAGAATGACTCATATGGTATATGTTAGTATAAAATAATTATAACTAAACCCTCACCATGACTTAGAAGTTTTGGTGTGGTCGAAGGGTCCTTTGACATGATATTAGAGTAACATTGGTTCAAATCCCACTGGCTATAAATTTAAAGCAATTAAAAACAAAAAGTAGATAATGCTGCCTGAGTCTAGGTTTTGGCTCACAAAAAGCACAAAAAGGGCACACAACCTGGGGGTGCATACTAGGTTATAAATTATAAAATCAAAAATCATAACCCTCAACCCTCACAACAACTTCGGATGGTGTTGTAGAAGGGTTCTTTGACAATATATTTAGGCCCACAAATGACATGGCATTCTAAGATATTTTTTTCTTCAGATTCACTCCCTCTTTTTCCTCCTGAAAAAGCAGCCCCTAGTGACTTTCTCCCCAAAATTGGTAGTACTGGGATCGATCTCATTTATATACTTATTTCTTAAGATGCGTAATAGGCAACATGTACGAGTTCATCAGGCAACCCAAGGGTTCACATTTAAAGAAAGAGTTTTGCTTTGGTGCTCCGATAATAGGAGTTTTTGAATTATTAAATTGATAAAAAATACAAAATAGTGGCTGAAAAAAGGAGGGCTAATTTTGTCTCTCCAAATTTCTCTCTTTCCAAAAACTATTGCTTTACCTACATACATCCCTCCATTATTTCGTGTTAGGTCCCAAAGAAATAGAAATGCACTCGAGGCAAACCAGATTTTATTTTTTCAAAATTATTTCGAATAAAAGGGAATAAAAGATCCTACCAAAATTAGATATAAAACTTGTAAACACAAACCAATATAAAATAAGACGGGATATTTGAAAGGAGAATGAACTGCTTGATAGGAAAAGAAACTGAGTTTTGATAGATTAAATTGTTAGTTTTTCAAAGGAAATAAAAAATAGAGTTGAATACGGATTAAATCGCTTAATTTAATTAAGAAACATATCTAAAAACTCGGTGGAAACTCCTGTACGTGAATGATTAGTGGGAAGGTTATAACTAACCATAAAATCTGATTTATCTTTACTTTGTTCTTAAAAAAATATATATTAGAAGTTGAAGTTATTTCTCTTTATATATTTGTTTCCCAAAATAATCTTTTTATCTATTAGAAGTTGAAGTTATTAACGATTTTGGGTGTGGAACACCTCCTAACTACCTTATCCTTAACATTCAGCTTGTGAGAGAGATTTCAAGGAAAAAAAATTACAAAATTTTCCACTGGTGCTCCTTTGGAGCACCAAAGCTGTTGGCGTAAAGAAATACGCATCCTTAATAAATTCACCACTGTTTTCTTTCCTTTTGTTGTCAACTTCCTAACTAACAGGTTGAATTTATGAGTTCAATGAGGAAACTTAGTTTCTGCAGTGAATGCAAAGTATTGGGTTTTTGTTATGACACCACTTCTGTAAAAGTGAATATTTACCTGTAATTCAAGTTCAACTGCCCCTTTAACACGAGCTTTTCAAAATTTCTGTTTTCAGGTACTATGTTGCTCCATCTGGAAAGAAACTGAGGTCCATGGTTGAAGTCCAAAAGTATGCCCAAATGTTCATTATCTTCTATTTATCTGCAATGTATGGCTAGAAATTTTAGATTCAGTATGAGCCTATGAGGCATCAGAGGATATTTTTAGAGTTATTTATGTATGTGCGTTTGTTAGATGTATTTGTCCCATTGAATGGCTTTACGTTTGAGTTTGTTTTATTATTGTCTATAAACAACTTAAAGTTTTTCTCCAGCCTACCAAACTGCATTGTAGGCTACTACAATGGCAATACATCCTGTGCATCTTGATCTATGAATCATAAAACATATATAAACAAAATTATGTGTTATGAAGATTACTAATTCATCTAATGGTTGAAAAATGAGTTCCATTCTTAGATGAATTAGAAGCTTTCAAATTGCATAATCTTTTGTCGTATATGTTTCCTTACATGTAGAGCAAGATGAACTGTGTGGATCACTCATTGCGGTAACCCAGGATGTTGTATGGCGGAACAAAGTTTAAGATTGCTTTTGGTGAACAGACTTAAAAGATTCTTCCAACAAGCTCTTTAGTTTGTTTTGTGGAACAACAGATCGCTATCCTTTATGGGTTTTGTTCAAGTTTGAAAACTTACACTGACTATTATGGTTTTGCAGGCACCTGCTAGAACATCCAGAGTACACCGAACAAGGGGTAAAATTATCTCAATTTTCTTTTCAGATCCCAAGACCTCTGAAAGAAAACTATGTGAGGAAACGACCTACCCGAGTATCAAATCCTGATGGTGGTCTTGGATTGCCAATGCCTCTGGATCCTGAAGAAGGTATGAAAAAAGATAAATGGTTCTTTCGTGAATTTGTAGACACTATTCTGTAAGATATCTATGAAGCTCTTATTAATTTTATTTTTACTTCAATGTGGAATCTGTTATGCTACTAGCAACATCGGATTAGTGCCATTTCTTCCCCTTTAACGTCTGGCTTTAAGTTATTATTTGGAGAAAGAGAAAATAAGTATCAATGTGGACAACCACAAATCATCGATACTTGTAGGCATGATAATGTGATTTTCCAATCTGACACAGAAGTTGTCCTAAAGGCAACACAGTCATGGCTATATATCTGTAATCTACTAATACATGTATGATGAATGCACACACGCACAAATTAACATACAAGCATTACATGCATGCTCAAACCCACTTCCATCTTACAGCCTCAATCGAGGAAAACAATAAAAGATGACAATTCATATAATACAGTTTCATTTTGAAAAGGGCCTGCTCTTTTATGTGCATAATGGGTGTGTATTTTTGTAAGTGCCTTGAGTCTTTGACAATTGTCTGCAGCCTGCGCAGACAGATATAGAGGCATGCATTCTCACATTTGTTTACATCTTTTTGGACACGCATTTTGATGCCAGGGAACCTTAGTAGAGAAGAATGTACTCATTTGTTTGTATGAATATATGTATGGTTGTAGTTACATTTTTTCAATTATGTACTTGATAATAGAGAACCTTGAAAGAGAGACATGATAAATATAACAACTCATATATAACCATTTCCTTTTCTAGAAGTATTGTATCTTGTCATATTCTTGACGAGCAGTTAATCTTGTCTTAAATATATTTTAGATGCATTATATCTTGCCTCATTATTGACGAGCAGTCATGCTTAGTATACTTTTACATGCCCATGTCTGCATGGACGGGCATGCATATGCTATAGATGACAATTGATAGAGTGAATATGGAACTATTGGCTACTGGCTATGCAACAAAGAGAGATGGGGAAATGCACAACTCGTGTGCTGTTTTTATATCATCTTTCTTAAAGAAATTTTTATGTGTGTAATACAGAATCCTTCTGAAATATTCACATACCGTTCTTTTTTTTTATTTTTCTTTTTATTTTTCTTTTCAATATGCAAGAAATTTTCCTTCTGCCAATGCTAGTGGCTTGGTGGATGTATATGTTCCACAGTGTTGCTAATATTAACCATGGGATTGTTTTGATGGATATTATATGTCATGTGTGCAATACTTTCCTGTCACTCTGTCACATTCCTTGAGGTTCAATGCGTAAATACAATCTTTCTGCTCATTTACTTTTAATATAACAACATTGTAGTTTAGTCCATAGATTTTGTTTAATGTTTCTTACCAAAAGATAGACTTGTGGTGTGCCTCATCTCACATTATAATCTACGGGCCTCACCACTTTTATCTCTTAGTAGTTCATTTTGCTGAGCAAGGTGACTGCTCATATCCTGTATCCCTACCTGTTTATTACCTTAGCAGCATACAGTTTTCTTATTACCACCTTTCAAAATCTCTCATGCTCTACGAACATCATTCAGTGAATCCCCTGTCATGGGTCGAGCCAACAGCTGAAGATCTTCACGTCCCTCCAGCCAACGGCAGTCCAGTTCATTGCCGCCCGTGTTCTCAGTCATCATCACCTCCGACACCATCACCATCACCGTCAAAGATGAAGAAAGGTACCAAGCCAAGGATACACATTAAAAATAGCAGCAATGGTAATACTTCAGTCGTACAACAAGCTAGAGAGAAGGGCTTTGAAGAGACTCCGAACATATGAATTGCTGTTTCCTCTGAGCTGTTGCAGTTTCTCTGAGCTTGGGATGCTTCTCAAATGAGATGGCAGTTTATTGTTTGGGCCCTCTAAGTTTTATTTGTTCTTTTGGGGTGGGTTTACTTTGGAAAAGGGGGATGGCTGATATGTATACATGCTTAGAAAAAAAAACTAGTGCTTTTATTTTGAAGTTTTACTACGTGATGATGATGATGGAATGTTTGGATCAAAGAGATCCACACGGTAGATAGATTATATATATATATTATTACGAGAAATGATTTTATGAAATTTTATCTTAAAAACTGCTTGTAGAAGCATGATATTTGTCATATTCATAGTTGTTATTAATTACCAATGCATGCACGAATGCAAGTATGTATCCAGCAAGGAAAATCAAGAGTCTATATGGTATATGAATATGTGACAAAATCGTCTAAATAAGGTAAAATTTCTGGAATAGTAGTTCACCAATTAGCTCAACATGTCTATGGTGAAAATCATTTTTCTTCTATTAAAAAAAAATCATTTTTTCAATCTACTAATTATTGGAATATTTTCAAGTATGTCTGCTTTTTAATTTTAATAACATATTTCTCATCTTAATTCATCTTTTCGAAGGGGGTTAGGGCTATTTGCTGATCTGGGCTTGTGAGTCATGTCTATGCAGTTTCTTGTTTTTTCTTCTTCTAATTAGTCTTCAATATCCAAATGCGATCTCGGTCTATAGAAGAAAATGTTCTGAATTTATTCAGGATAAACGACTTTGTTAATATATTATAAAGTAATGTACTAGTTTTGTTAATAATTATCCAATAATTATTATGGCTTGGGACATCTTCAATTTTGACAATCTCCAATCTTGCAACACATTAAAAAAAAATGAAGTCGTGCATTAATCCTGAAACAACTTATGTCATCATGATTTGTTTCTGGCTCACAAGTAGAGTCACATGCCAAAATGGTTAGAAATTATTTTATCCGCTTTAATAATAATAATCTGCAGTCGCCCAAAAAAAAAAAAAAAAAAAAAAAAATCTTCCAACTGCTGCAAATAGTAAACTCGTCTACATCCGAGTTCCAAACTTTTTTCAACCAAGCTACAATTCATTTTGGTCTTAATAAAGAAACTCTATTAACAAACTACTCCCCGTCTGCCAATAACACGAAAAAGAGGGTTCTTCTGTAAATAATCCAGCCGACTCTCATTGTAACGTCCGTTTCAGTTATTTGAGAGAGAGAGGAGAGAGCGCAAAAATGGCGATTACTCACCCGCCGCCGCTCCACAACGTCTTCGTCTACGGCAGCCTGCTCGCCGACGAGGTGGTTCAGATGGTCGTCAAGCGCGTTCCCGCTTCCTCTCCCGCCATCCTCAACAACCAGTAACCTCGCTCTCTCTCTCTCTCGATTTCATCAGATTTCGATCTCCCAATTTAGCTTTTCCCTCAGTGCCCTAATTCTTGATTTAACCATGCATTTACTTAATTTTATGTTGATCGATTAGGGCAACTTCCATTTCCAAGATCATTCATGCACGCAGAAGCATTCAAACTTTATGTTTAGGGCTATCGCGCTTTAGAACTTATTATTACCTGTTTGAGATGAATTATTTTTTCTCTTTTATACTGTGTGGAAGTTTTAGGTGATATTAGCCATTGGTGAAATTACTGGGTCTATCTGAGAATCAAAAAGGTCAAAAAATTTATTATCTACGGGTTTATCTGCCAAAATCAAACTACGGGAGTAATAAAAGTGGGGTGTTATTGGGGGTCGATGTGCAACTAACTCTTATTTTCAGAACCGGATTTGATATTTGACCCCTTTATTGTAGCAAATATGGGAGCACCTTTTTGCCGAGTTATAGCTGTTTTAGCATGCTTTGTAGCAGATTGACACAGATTTTTAGTTTAAAAATTAATCAGCTAAGGTACTGTGGGTGTATGAATGATTTTGCAGGTATGTGGGTACAAAAATAATTCAGGGTAAATGAACGGGTTAAAATAAAGGAAAACCCTTATTTTTATGCGAGAAAAAAAAACTTACCCTGTTTGAAGTTATGTAGAAGCAACAACGTACACCATTGCAATCACATATTCTTGATACAAAAGTCCCAACAGTATGGATTAAGAAAAATACCAACTCTGCATAAGTAGGAACTTGAAGCATGTCAATTTCCTTAAAAAAAGTCGGATTTTTAATCCCTGACTCCTTCAACAATTGCAGTCCTAAATAAAGGTGAATTGTCAGTGGCTAAATTGGTATTCCAATCAATGAAATCCAATATAATCCTTATGATTCCCATCATCACCAAAATAAAATCTAATGCCACACCTAATACTCTCACTCTTCCACATCCTTTTCCAGAAGCTAGAAGAATTATCTACCATCCATTTTGTTCACCTTTCTTCTCTCATATAGGTAGATTGATGAAGTCATCGTAAGGCAAGTTAAAGACTGACCTAACCACTTTCCAACTAAACCCACTGTTCATGTAGCTTATTGGAATTGATCATTACTGTTTTTAAACAAATAAGTTAAAATTCAAATTACCTGGACAGAGAGGAAAGACATTATTGAGCAAGATTAAAAAAAAACTAGAATGCCCACTAATAAGATCTCATCATTTCCTCTCTTTAAAGTCCTATGAACATCAGATAAAACAAATAGTAAAACATATTGAACTTAGAAGGACTTTGTTTTTTGCTGGTAGAGCACTTTTTCGCCTATTCTTGTCATCATTAAATTTTAACTACTGAATATGATAAGTCAAATTTGATTTCTGGTCTAAATAAGGTAGTTGAATGTTTTCATTCATGGATTCATATATTCCTTATCATTTTTCGTTCTTAAATTAAAATGATTATTTATTAAACATGCATAATGAAGCATTTCCCTTTAGTAAGGCATGTTTCAGGATGTCCTATTGACACATAGACTGATATCTTGCAGCCACAGGTTTAGCATAAAGGGACGCCTTTATCCAGCAATTCTACCTGTTGAAAGCAAGCAGGTTTCAGGAAAGGTTTGTCATGAAGCATTCATAACTTTTCTTCATAACGTGATTATTATTGGAGCATGGTTCATAAAGTATATATGGAACACTCCTTTCTCAAATTTATTCTTTATGCTGCAAAGTGGACCGTAAAACTTTGAAGAATGGTTATATTCCATAGAAATTTTAGAACTATCAAGTATGATTCAGTGGTTATACATCATTTTTTTCATGCATATATTCTACTATTTTAACCATGTTGTTGATGATCATGCATACATGATGTGAACGGTACAACTTCATGATGGATTATACGGGGAAGAGAAGATAATAAGTGAGAATGATTTTTTTTTGGGGGGTGGGGGGCGGGGGTGGGGTGGGGTGAAATTTGTCCTTCTAGAAATCCTTTTTATTATTTTTCAACCCTAAACCACTTTAGTGGTTGCAAAAATAAATCAATGCTCAACCTACCAGATTCAGTTGTACTTCATTTATTTTAGTTCTTCCGTTTCCTGGTGTATATTTATTTCTTGGTACCTTCCTTCTACAGGTTCTCCAGGGAGTTACAGATCTTGAGTTAGATGCCCTTGATGCATTTGAAGATGTGGAATATAAGAGAGAAACTGTTGAGATCTCTTTGATTGTAAGAACTTAGAGATTACTACTATTACTGACTGATATACATATGTTTCTGTACCACCAGTAGTAACTTACACAACTACTGAATTAGTACCATTTGTCACTGTGTTAAAATGTATGAGAGTACAAAAGATCTAATTTTCTTACTAATGAGTGATAGAGCTATTTACTACCAGTATTGAATTTGTCACGCAATATTTCACAAATTTGATGCTACAAATTGCTCCTTTTATCGCTCCTTTTAAATCTAGTAATTACGAGACCATGAAAATGTTTCCTGGAATGATTTCTGATATGCATTGTACTGATATCATGAACGAGGAGCTTTTTTCCAAACATTTAACTGTATTGCAGGTTATTCTATCTTTCTACATCTAACGGTAATTTTTAATTATTATTTGGAAGCAGATACTAGATAAATAGACCTACTACTAACACCAATCATACTTATGTCACAAAAAAGAAGAGCCAAAAATTATGGTTTATTATAGATTGTTGTCCATTAAGTATTTTAAGCTTTTAAGGAACCACCATCACTGCCTCTGAATTGTTAACAAAATAGGCAGCTCAGTTTTTTCATCGAAATCATACACATGTTATTTCATTAAAATCTTGACTCTTCAGCTAACCAAAATCTTGACTCTTCAGCTAACCAAATGTTTATATGGCTGATTCAGAAAAAAATTATATAATTCATTTGATATTCACGCAATCACTACTAAAAAAGGAAAATTGAACATTACAGGATACTTCAGAGAAATTACAAGCATGTGCATATATTTGGTCAGATAAAGATGATCCTGATCTGTATGGTGACTGGGATCTTGAGGTGAGTACCGTGTCTGCATACATAATTTTCTTGTCCGTCTTTATGCTTTCCTTATATGCAGAAAGATGGACGTACTGTTCTTCTCAAGCATTTAGTAATTGAAACTCACAGAGAATAGCTACCTGGTATCCACGCTGCTTGATTTAAATTGTCATTTTTTATTGGCGCTGAAGAATTTCTTGTATTGCTCATCATGAAACGGGAAAAAATATTTTTTGCAAATGCCCACCATCAGAAATGAAATCAGATTTGAGGAAAACTAGAAAATACTAATCTTACCAGTGGTGGGGCAAGGGGAAAGGGGGTTGAAATCAAAAGAGGAGACGTAGAAAATGAACTAGGATCAGATCTGGTTGAGGATGAGTGATGGAGCAGAGGGACACTCGCTAGATGAGGCCGGAGGTAATGCAGGCAATGAGATCTGGTTGGGTCTTTGCGGATAAGGGCAAGATAACACTCACAAGAAACCCAAACGACACTTAATCTGTTCGCATTCTTGCACTGTCAGGATTCCAGTCCAGTAAAATCACATACTATCATCATCAAAAAATATTATTGAAGTAAAAATCACATCTTTGTCACTGTCTGAAACTGTCTGACACTGTTCAACAGCCTGACACCTTCCAAGTTTCAACCAGGGCAATGTATACTTGCACATTTAACATGCATAATACATTTTCATACATGTGCATGTCCACTCAAAGTTCCCATTTACATCAGGTGTGCTTCCCAGACATTAGCACAGATTGATTGATTTGGAGACCCTTGTTAACACCCTGCATAGTGTTTCTAGTCAGGGGCAGAGGCAGGTAGGTGCCCATGCCACCCCCCCCACCCCTGCGTGTGCGCGAAACTTGAAGTTTTTTCCCCATATATACATCCTTAAATTATGCATATTTCCAAAAAGACCTCTAAATTTCACTTGCAAACCAATCTCCCAAATTTTCAAGTTTGGAATACACCCCATATTAACAAATAAAAAAATTTCTGGATATTATGAATAAATATTTGACTATTTCGTTGATATTCTTATATTTCAGTTACAAATTAGTCTATCAAATTTTATGTTTAGTTGATTTGGATAGTTTTTTTTTTCAAGATTGATGATTTTAGGGTAGCTTTACAAATACTATTTGATGGTAGTTTTTTAATAGTGAGATTTGAGTAGTAGTTTGGCAAATGTACTGAGGGGTGTATATATAGAAAACCTAGAAGAACATTGAGGTTCTCGCAAGCATTTGGGTTTATAGATTCTGTGTCGTTTTTGCATTTTTCATTTTCACCCTCATTCGCAAAGACCAAGCTGAATTTTATCCGCTGTATTGCCTCTGCCCTTATCTGCAATCAGAACTCATCATGGTTCAAATCATGGCTCCGACACTGTTTCTAGTAATTAATTGAAAAAACTCGAGGCTTTGCTTTTTTTTTTGCAAAATGTAGAGAGGAATAAGTAGTTCTTATATACTAGGGTTGGTGGTGGAGCTGGTTGACGCCTTGCAGTGTGTAGTTACTCATTTAAAGAGCCCAACATGATTTGCTTTTCTTTTTGCAAAATATAGAAAGGGATTAGGAGTATTTTTTTTGGAGGATACACAGAGAAAGCTACCATTTATCGCTCCTATTCAACTTGGGACTAGGTTCTGAATGAAGTCCAATGGCAAACTCGTGGCAAAACATGAATCATCTGATTAAAATCTCCTTGATGAAATTCTTGTAATATGAAGCGTCTATTATCCCTATTTCCATCGTCTTCTGACATTTTGGCTCTTCTTCTTCTTCTTTTGTCATTTTCTTGCTCGAGGAGAATCTGACTTGTTCCCATGCAAATGCTAACAGGAGTGGAAGAGATTGCACATGAAGGAATTTCTTGCAATGACACGGTCATTCTTGGAGGAGACTGAACGATCCGAATCAACATCGAGAGTACAAGTGTTTACGGAGATGGAGCCACCAAAATCACAAGGCTGAGGGTACCAGCATATAAAACCCTTCTGTGTTCATGAGCCTCGACAATGCTGTTTTTATTAGATGGTTCTATTGGTTAGCCATATGTATGAAAAGTTATGCGCATACCTTTAAATTTCATTCAGATTATATCCCATATCTTCACGCTCACCATATCAGGTGTACAAACATGTGGTCTTTTATCATGGAAAACTACAGGTATGCACACTAGGCAAAATGATCCACACAACCACATTGTTTTAAAACTGGATTGAACAAATGATCTCCAACCAAATCTGCAGGCTGATCACCTCAAGCTGTTGTTTCCTTGTTATCTTTGATTAATGGTCAAATGTGGGCCTTATAAGGGCCAAATGTGTGGGTCGTGTGGCACTGTCTCCATCCTACAATAACATGCTACCAAATCAGTTGTAGCATGAGCTCAGCTCGTAATGTGCGTGTCTCAAATAATTTCAGGCTGTAGTTATGGTTCATGTATGAATATAATTCTTGGTCTCAATAAAATGGACCAATGGATTTTCTATAATTCTTCGTCTTGTTGTCTAATATTTCCCTACGAACTAGTAATGTGCGAGGTGAAGGCCTATGGGCTAATGGCGGGTTAGAATTGATAGTAAAATACACATCATCATGTTATTTTCTATAAAGCATCCTTTATAATATATTAGTGTAGTGCACATGTTACATGAGAGCATACCTATTTTGTTTTATATTTTTTAATTTTTTTGTTGGCTGCAAAATAATGAAATGACTCGCATAACAATATAAATTCTGAACAATTATAATTTCATTTAAATGAATAAATTGTACAATAAAACTGTATATAAATAATTGTATGATTAATTATTATTATGGTTTGGATAATTATTATAATTTATTCATAATTTATTTTAAATTTTATAATATATTAAAAAGTTTCTTCTGTTTTAAATATAATAATATTTTATATGTCATAATTATAATATAATACTATTAGTAACTACATTTTAATTTAATAATTAGTTTATTACACTATTAGTAAATAATTTACTAAATTGTATAATTATTAAATTA